>CM038220.1:75685711-75740003 GCA_021442155.1 Cymbidium sinense
GACTTGAGTTTGGTTTGATGATTGTAGGTTTTCATTTATATTTGGATAGATGATTGTAGGAATGATTGATCAAGAGACAATTAATTGCTTTTGGCTTGGTTTAAGTGAATTTTGGTCAAGTCCAAGAAATTGGCTTAAAGGGTATAAATTGATTTGAATTTATATTTCTTTTATATTTGGGAATATAAATGAAGATATAAATGATTCTTGAGAAAAATTACTTAAGTTTGGAGTGATTTGGATGCAAATTTGACCAAGCTTATGGATGTCAAAAGGGCTAAGAAGGAAATCAATTTAGTTTGATTTATTTTTTGGTCATTGAATGTGGGTTTCATTTATATTTATGAATATAAATGAAGAAGTAATTGATTAAATATAAAGAAATTAATTTATTTTGGGGTGATTTGGGTTAAGATTTAGATAAGGTCATGGATGTAGGTCCATATGGCTTAAGAAGGGTTTTGATTTGGTTTGATTCAGTTTGAGTCATTTGAGTATGGATTTCATTTATATTTGTGAATATAAATGAATGAATAATTGATTTATAAAGAAATCAATCATGTTAGGGATAACTTAAGTGGAGATTTGGCTAAGCTTATGAGAATGGGTCATATGGCTTAGAAAGGAATTTTGAAACTTTGATTTAATTTTTGGTTTTAATCACTTGGAATTGAGTTTTGATTTGGATTTGATAAATGATAAAGAGATTGAATTGATCTTGAGAAAATCAATTTAATTGGACTTGGCTAAGGTTATGGCCATGGAATTCTATCTTAACAGTTTATGGAGAATTTTGAGCTCGGATTTGACATGAGTTGATTATGAGTCTTGAAATTTGGTTTGGATTTGGTATGAATTTGAGGTTTGGTTTGAGAAGAAAGCATGGGTTGGGTGTAGGCCATAGGGTAGGCATGTCTTCCTAAGTCCCTAAGGCATAACCTATTCTCATGGCTAACCCTTCTAAGTCTCTAAGCTTAGGTTAAGTGTTCACCTAATCACTAAGTGTTATAAGACTAAGGAGCTCTTAATATCTATAAGAGTCCTAGATCTATGATGAGGAAGTTTAGAACTCAGTCCAAAAGTGAGGTCAACAAAAGTACCCCCAATAGGTGTGGTGTAACTGACAAGGCACACCGCACGTATTGGCATTGACCAAGATGATCAACAATGTCTAAAGGATTGTAAGTGCTAAGGAAAATGATCTATCCTTAAATCCGAGATGTAGATAGAATTATGATCTTAGTGCAATGCAACTCAACTTATGCTAAAGGCATAATAGAGGGAGGAGGAATCTGCTAAGAGATTGAGTTTGTGAACCTTCCATTAGGTAGTCGTTATCCATGAGGATAACAATTTAAGTTTGATTACAAATATGATTTGGGGAGAGAAGATCTGCTAGGGATTAGGATTTATAATTCATCGGGGATGGGTACCGGAACCTTCCACTAAGGAAGCGTGTTCAGATTATCTACTAGGGATAAGAATTTTATTTGGTTTGATGAATTTAGAATTTGGTGGAGGCTTCACTAAAGAGGGCTAAATCAATTTGCGCTACACTGGGGAAAATTTTGATTTGATTAGCAGGCATCCACTGGGGATGAGAATTTGAATTGTGGGGGGGCTCCATTGAGGAGAGGATATGATTTGGTTTAAAAGAAGTCGAAAGTATATTTACTGGAGATATGAGCTCGGATCCACTAAGGGAATAAGGTGGATTTGATTTGATGGATTTCTTTATTTTGCTTGGGGAGGTATCTGCTAGGGATAAGAGTGGATTTGGTATAAGGACCCTGTTGGCGTGTGATGGATCTACTGAGAAGTGACTATATCAGCCTCGACCTATCCCAAGTTTACAATTTGGTTACACCACGGGTAGAGCTAACCAACCTAATGGTGACTATTGAGGGAGTGCCGCTTGAGACTTATCTCAACTCAAGAATAGACAGAAGTATCATTTCAATTAAATGGACCCTATCGGTGTGTGATGGATTCACTAAGAAGGGGCTATATCAGCCTCAACCTATCTTAGATTTACAAATCCAAAGGGATAGTCTACCGGCCGCGGGGTAGAGCTAACCAATCTAAGGGGTGTCTTTTGGTGTGCAACGACTGAGCTATGAAGAAAGCGTGTAGACTTACATCTTTCAAAGTGGGGAGAAACTGCTGGGATGATTTAGTTGGTAGTACAATAAATTGAACCCAACCTAAGGTTGCCCATTGGTGTGCAATGATCGTGCTGAAAAGAATGTGTAATAGACTTACATCTTCCAAAATAAGGACGAAAGCTGGGGTGGCCCATTGGTAGCACAATAAGTCAAACTCGACATAAGAGAAACTACTGAGAGAGTGTCGCTTGGAACTTATCTCATTTCAAGATTAGTCAGGTGATTCCTATAGAGAGTTTTGCTGACATTTCCCTTAAATATAGGATGTCTACTTAGGAAAAGGTACCTTTGGGGGTGTCCACCTAAATCACAAGTGAAAATATATAATTTGTTTATATGTTTGCATGGACCTGTTGGGTGGCGACCACACTAAGAAGAAGCTTATATCAACCTAGTCCTATCTCGGACTTAGGACCAAGGGAGATCGCATATCCAAGAAGAAAAGTTTTCCAAACACAGGGGTGGTTACTAAGAAAGGGGGAATGTCCAATCTAAGAGTAACCCGGGTAGTATCTAAATGGGCTCAATATTGGCATGATCCAAATAGAGTGCCCACGGAGAGGGATGCTGGGGCTTTATCCTAGACCATGTAAAAGAAAGCTTATAGGTATGATGACCAACTCGGGAGAAAGCTTATAGACTTACATCCGCCATGAGTGGTGTATCCACTTTGGATGGGTCACTATCGATAGTGAGTACCAACCAACATAAGGTAAGGTGCCCATTTTTTTGATGATCAATCTAAGAAGGCTTGTAGACTTACATCTTCAGATGGAAATGATCACCGGGATAATTTATCATCGTTGGACACATGCTATCTGACCTAGGGTGACTACTAAGTGGGGAGTCCCGTATGAGGACTAGACCTAGACTTAAAGTAGTTAGGAGGAAAGGAGCCACTAGGAGACTTATTATAAGCCTCAAATATACTTAACTCAGTCAATGCATGATGACTAGTTCAAGAAGAAAGCATGTAGGCTTACATCCTCTTAGACAAAGTCAATCATGAGGTAGCTTACCGGTTGTGTAGTAAGGCCTACCAAATTAACAAGGCACTCGTCGATTTGCATTGGTCAAGTTAAGAAGAAATCTTGTAGACTTACATCCTCTAACAAGCAACTATTGGGGTGGCACACCAGCAGGGTAGCATGTCAGCCCGACCTAGAACAGCTAATGAGTGAGTGACATGGGGGATTTATCCCACATCAAAGTAGCCCAAGATAAAAGATATGTATTTGTTTTATGTGGTTGTTTGTAGTTTGTGTTAGTGTTGTGTTGATAAAGGATAGGGCACCCCTTGGGTTCCTTACACCTACTTTAAACACATCATGGCGGATTCACAAGCAAAGATGTTTCTCAATAAAGAAAAGATGGGATTTGAGATGAAATTTTTTTTATTGATAATTATTTTTAAATAAGAATCATGGATAATATTTATTTAGGTAGAGCCCATAGATTGGAAGCATTGTGCGCTCTCCCTTACAATTTATGAGCTGATAAAATCCTCCCTAGTAGGCCTTGTTTATGGTAAAATGGCATTCCCAAGGTAGTTCAAACTTGCCTCCCATCTTTCGATGGGCAATAATTGGTCTCCTTAGAACTAAAACAAGCTCTCCTACTTTAAAAGCTCTAGGAAGGACAAACTTGATATGATCTTGAATCTTTTTAGCTTTGTACAACTTAAGGTTTTGGCATGTCCGGAGGCATCTCTCCTCCAAACCTTTGAGCTCTTCTAACCGTAACTTGGCATTCTGCTCTGTTGTGATCTTGCTACCCATAGTTATCCTTAATTATGGGAGTTGGACTTATAACGATAGAATGGCTTCTGACCCAAACACTAATGAGAAATTGGTAGACTAAGTTGGAGTTCTGTATGTAATGTGATAGGCCCACAAGGCTTCAACTAACTGCTCATGCTACTGTTGTTTATTGTTATCGAGTATCTTTTTTAATATCCGGATGAGAGTTTTGTTGAAGGCTTATGCCAAGCCATTTACCCTTGGGTAGTTGATGGTAGAATATCTCTAATCTATGCTATGTATCCAAGCAAAGCTATTGATTTTGGTGCTCTTGAATGCTACAATGTAATATAATTCATCGAGGCACCCAACCTATATACGAATATGGTTCCTAAAAAAATTAGAGCATATCTGCGTGATCTCTTAGTGGGATCACCTCTGCCCACTTGAAAAAGTAGTCGGTGGCAGCTAGAATGAACTAATGACCCTTGGAAGATGGAGATCGGACCCATTATGTCAGTACCCCAACACTCAAATGGCCATGAGGCCAAGGTAGGGTGTAGATTATTGGGTGGTTAGTGTAAGACCACACCATGCACCTGACATTGGTGGTATCTCGTAGCTATATCCATACAATCTATAATCATCGAAGGCCAATAGTATCTAAGTCTCTTGATCTTAGCTTTCATCTTTAGACCAGATTAATGCACTCTGCATAAGCCTGAGTGTTCCTCAGTCACAATCTCATGGGCTTTATATTTGTCTAAATAATATAACCACATATGATCAAAGGACTGTCAATACATGGTGCCATCCATGAGAGTGTAAGAAAGGGATCTATGCTTCACCTGATGTGTTATTGACTTCTCTTGAGGTAGTTTGCCTATATTTAAATAATCCATGAATGGTTGCCTCTAATCTGACTCGTCAACCTTTTTGACAATGTTAATCTCCCATTCAAGAGAGGGTCTCTGATGAGTTTAACAACAACAAGGGGTAAGACTTATCTATTTTGGACCCTTATTAGTATAGACTCATCTTCTAGACATACCAACTCTTTGGCAAGCTTGGCTAAAGCATCCGCTGCAACATTCTCTCCTCGAGGAATCTTACAAATGGTAACCTCTGGGATTTGGGCCAACAACTCCATAGCGTGCTTATGGAAATGATGGAGCTTTAGAACTTTATAAGACCCAATGATTTGGTTGATAACTAACTAAGAGTCCCTGAAGATGTTGATACTTTAGATGCGTAATGGCTAACTCCAAACCTGGGGCAATTAGAGTCTCATATTTGACCTCGTTATTGATGCATGGATTGGATAGATGATATGAGAATCTCATCACATCACGGTCTGGAGTTAAGAGATCTATTCCTACCCCTACCTTCCCTGAAAGTGTAGATCATGGTTCTTCTCCCTTTTGAACTGAAGCACACCATCAAATAACATCTCCCAGTGGTGAATGCTAATGTCCCCTAAGTTCATGATTCATCAGGGAGGTCATCATGAAGCAGAGAATCAGTAGGAATTGGGTGTGCTGTTAAAAAATCTGCTAGTACTTTTCCTTTCACCACACGAAGGGGTATGAAAGTAATATCAAACTGCGACAAAATCATGGACCATCGTGCCAACCATTCGAATAGCGTCGACTGTGTCATGAGATATTACAGTGGATTGATTATAGAGATCAAGTTCACCTTATGAGAAAGTTTATAATATCGTAGCTTCTGGGATGCAAAGATTACAGCTAGGCAGTGGTTTTCAATAATTCATAATTTGTCTCGATAAGGATTAGTTGACGGCTGAGATAGTAGAGTGCATTCTCTTTCCCTTCGTCATTGGTTTGGGCCAACGCACCAATGTAGTCATCTAATGCAATAGTATATAGTATCAATGGCTTGCCCAGGATAGGGGCTGCTAGAACTGGCGGTGTCATCGAAGGTAAATTGACACTTGTCATCCCACTTGAACTTAACATCCTTTTTGACAAATGTTAAAAATGGTTGGCATCTTCCTGATAGGTTGGATATGAAGCATCTTAGATATGCCAACCGCCCTTAGAATGATCTAAGTAGAGTTAGACATTTAGGGGTGGCATTTTAATATCATCTTGATATTCTTTGGATCGATTTCTATTCCAGTGTTGGGCAACAAAGAAATTTCCCAAAAAACTCTAAATGCACACTTTTAGGGGATTCATTTTAAGGTTAAATTGTCTCAACCATTCAAAAACTACTCTCAAGTTAAAGAGATGGTCTTCTAATTCTTTACTTTTGACTATGAGATCATCGACATAATATTTGACTTGATGATGAATGAGTTCATTGAAGATTCGAGTCATGGCCTGCTGGTAGGTATCATCGGCATTTTAAAGCCAAAAGGCATGACCCCATAACAAAAGATTTCAATTGGAGTTTGAAAAGTAGTATTTCTTTCATCTTCAAGGGCCATCTTTATTTGGTTATATCCTCATGAGCCATCCATGAAAGACAAAACTGCATGAGATGAGGCAATGTCCTCCATCGTATTGGTAGTGAAAATTCATATTTTGGACATGCCTTATTCAGATCACTAAAATCAACATATATACAAATTTGACCATTCTTTTTTTTAACTAGGACGACACTGGCCAACCAAGTAGGGTATTGTTTTCCATGATAAAGCTAACATCAATTAATTTCTTGACTTTACAAATGACCTATTGTTAATTGTCTAATCACATGTGCCTAGGAGCTTGCTTGATAGGGTTAGCACTAAGCTCTATTATTATTTTTTGGACTGCTACGTTAGGAGATAAATCGAGCATCTCTTCAAAACTCCATGTGAAGCAGTCCTTAAACTCATTTAATAGCCTAACTGTAGTGATTTTTATTTCATGAGAGAGAGACTATTATGGGACACCACACAGATCTGTAGATGTACTCATTAGGGTGATCTGCAACATTGAAATGAGTACTATCTCGAGAGATAGAAGTCACCATCTATAATAGACCCACCAATAAGGACTCCTAAGGATAATGGGTCTTCAAATGTACTAGATCTTTCCTTACTTTACATGGAAAAGTAAAGTAGGGTTTATTTTAAACTGAGTTCATTAAGTTCCTTATGGAAGCAAGCCCCCATAGTTAATTACATCTAAAGGAATGGGATTCCTTAAGAATACTCTCGATTAAGGTAAATGATCATTGTCTCCAATGATGTCAAAGATAGGACTATCAATAAATTAGTTATTTTTGGAAAATTAAGTGGGATTGTTCAAAAGGAGGGAGTTATTATCGAAACTAGAGAGAGATGAGTATGTGGTGCTCATGATAGTTGGAAACCTAGTAAGCATCCTAAGCTATCCGATGGTTAGGCTTTATATTTTTGAATCTTGAGAAGAATTGTTTGTTTGAGTTGACTTTTTTTATTAGAAATCTAGGGCTTACAATTCCATAATACAAGGTCATGGAAATACCTAAGAGGTGAGGATTTATGCTTGTAGCCCGCAAAGAGAAACATCAACCTTGGATACAAAATCTAGGGAGCTTTGGCGAGGGCCAAAGCATGACCTAAATCTAAAGCAAAAATGGGTACATGGTTTACCTCCACAAGAGAGGATAAACCACCCTACTATTGGACTTACAATTGTTTGGGGGTGGCCGCCAACTAACTCCTACGATTTTAAATACATGTAGGCAAGTTTAATGCTTTGTAAGATAGCTAGGCTGTTGTTTATTAAGAAAGGAGACTCGGTCCTTAAACACAATCCTTAAGAAACTAGATCATGAAGGGCATGAATAAATGACTTAATCTAAACCAAAATTTGTTAAATTTTATTTTTTATTTTTAGACATTGTTATTTGACACTACCTTTGTCGGTCCCAATTCCAGATGTGAAAAATGGAGGGTTGTGATTGGTAGTTGACAGCCATCGTAAAACTTGTTGAAATAATCATGACATAAATCCTTTAAATCATTGTGTTAATGCTAGGACATCTTCTGAAAGCAATGTGCTGTATGGCTTGAACACATTGAAAAATGTGCTAGGGCATCGAGCCCGGGGTGCAGTGTTAAATAAGCAAGGGTTCCCACATTATGGACGGATGCGAGAAAAGAACTTAGTCCATGAAACTAGAATTAGGTTAGGATCTTGGAATATAGATACTCTTACAGGTAAATTAATGGAATTAATAGAAATTATTGTTCATAGAAAGATAAAAATTTTATGTGTTCAAGAAAATAAATGGGTTGGGGAGAAGTCCAAGGAGATTGATAATTTAGGTTTTAAACTTTGGTATTTAGGTATAAGTCAAACTAGAAATGGTGTAGTTGTGATTATAGATAAAAGTTTGCAGGATAATGTTATAAATATAAATAGATGTGGGGATAGAATTATAGCTTTAAAGATTATTGTTGATACTAAGATTATCAATATTATAAGTGTTTATGCTTCTCAAGTAGGTTTGGATGTAAGCTCAAAATAGAAATTTTGGAATGAATTAGAGGGATTAATACAAAAGATACCTCTTGAAGAAAAAGTATTTATTGGAGGAGATTTAAATGGACATATTGGTAGAGTGGTAGAAGATTTTAAAAGTATTCATGGTGATTATGGATTTGGAGTGACTAATGAAGAAGGTAGGATTATATTAGATTTTTCCTTAGCATATGATTTTGTAGTTGCTAATACTTTATTTAAGAAAAAAGTTGAACATATTATTACTTATAAAAATGGATCTAGTAAAACACAGATTGATTATTTTTTGATAAGAAAAATAGATCATTTAGATTGTAAAGATTGTAAGGTCATTCCAAGTGAAAATTTAAGTACCCAACATCGATTGTTAGTTTTAGATTTTAAGATGAAAAGTTGTAAGAGAAAAAATAAATCAAATTATTATCCTAGGATTAGATGGGGAAACTTAAAGAACATAAATAAAAATATTTTTAGAGAAGTAAAGAATTTGGGATGTTCATAAGGAAGCTAATGTGAGAGCAAGTGAAATTAAGCAAGTTGCTAAAGATGTGCTTGGAGGATCAAAAGGAAAAGCTTCTTTTAATAAGAATAGTTGGTGGTAGAGTCAAAGTGTGCAAGAAAATACAAGAAATAAGAAATATTGTTATAAAACTTGGTTTAGATGTAAAAACTCAGAGAATTGGGAAAAATATAAAGTAGTCATAGAAATTCTAAGAAAGTAATATATGATGTAAAAAAGTGATTTATATAAGATTAGATACCAAAGAAGGTGAAAGATGTATATAAGTTCCAAAGATATAGGAGAAGTAAAGACATAGTTCAAGTGAGGTGTATTAAGGATGAAAATAATAAAGTGTTTTTCTTAGAAAAGGATATTGAAAATAGGTGGATGAGGTATTTTGATAAACTTTTCAATGAAGGATTTGAAACTATGATTGATTTTAGCGACCTTAATACCCTAAAAAATAGAGAATTTCAATTTTATCATCATACTAGTAAATCTAAAGTTAGAGAAGCTTTAAAGAAAATGAAATGTGGAAAAATAGTAGGACGATAGTATTCTAATAAAGTGTGGAAATGTTTAGGAGATCAAGGAATTTCTTATAAATCTTTTAATGTTATTTTAAAGACTAAAAGATGCAAGATGAGTTTGTTGGTTTGTTGGTCACAAGTGCAAATTATAGAGGAATTAATGTGTCATGAGATAGAAAATGTATACATAGGTTACGACAATCAATTTGGTTTCATGCCGTAGACCTACTATGGATGCTATACATTTGTTAAGAGGTTTGATGGAGAAGCATAGAGAAAGTAAAGAGGATCTATGTAATGATATTTATTGATTTAGAGAAAGCTTTTGATAAAGTTTCAAGAGATGTTCTTTGGAGAGTTCTAGAAACGAAAGGAGTTAATATTGGTTATATTAAGTCATTAAGGATATGTATACTAGAGCTGTTACTTTTGTCCAAACACAAGGAGGACTGATAAAATATTTTCCTATTTCAGTTGGATTATATCAAGGATCAGCTTTAAGCCTTTATCTTTTTTACTTTAGTTATGGATATTCTTACTAGGCATTTACAGGAAGATGTACCTTGGTGTATGCTTTTTGCTGATGATATTCTTCTTGTTGATAAGACTAGAGAGGGAGTCCAAGAGAAACTTGAATTATGGAGGTCAACTTTAGAGTCTAAAGGTTTTCGTTTAAGTAGATCCAAAACTGAATATATGGAGTGCAATTTTTGTTGTAGAAGTTCTAGTGGTAGTGTTGAAACATTAGGTGAACAAGTCATTAATAAGAGTGAGTGATTCAGATATTTAGGCTCTATTGTTCAAAATGATGGTGAAATAGATGAAGATGTTATTAATAAATTAGTGGAAGGTCAAGCCATTTTCTCTGGCAAAGGTGGAAGCTCTCCATTAGCATGAGCGAAGCAATATGTTTTATGCATGATGTGAAACATACAACATCGAGCTAAGTGGTTGCTAATTTATAATTTTGATTTATGTCCTAGGCTTTAAGTGAGGTTATGAGTTATTTAGTTTAATTTTGAGTTAATTAATTGGATAGAAAATTTATTTTTCCCTAAGAATCTAATCGCATCCAGGCCATTCAACAACCATCAAGTAGTTAAACAATTAGAAAAATCATGCCATCCTAATTGCGCAATCATAAAATATTGACCTCATTTTTAGGATGAGCTCTCAACCCCTCCATCTTAGACATAGGATTCCTCTTAGACTTTAAAAGTTCCTTAGTCTTAAGACACATCTAGTGATTAGGTGGACACTGACTACAGACTTAGGAAAGTTAGAGAGGTCATGCCGTGGGTGTTAAGAAAATCTCACCCTTAGCATAAACCATTCCTCTTTCCTTCCTTCAAGTCAAACTCCAAATAAATCTTAATTGATTTTCTCCAAACTCAAATCAACTCCATATGATTGAAATCCATGATTGAAATCTGATTGAAACCCATGAATGAAAATTCCTAAATCCAAAAATTTCTTAAGTCCTTAAATTTGCCTTTAAGAACTTAACTAAATCATGATCCAAACCAAATCAACTCATAAGATTTTCTCATATTTCATTTATATTCTCATTTATATTCATATATATAAATGAAATATAAATTCAAACCAATCAAACTAAACTCAAAATTCAAAATCAATTCATGAAATTTTTCCTAAGTCCTTAAATTTGCCTTTATTGACTTAACCTAAATCATGATCAAATCAATTCAAACTCATGGAATTTTTTCAAAACTCATTTATATTCTCATTTATATTCACATATATGAATGAAATAAATACAAATCAATCAAATTAGATCCTCAAATTAAATTTTAAATCTAAAATCTTTCTTAAGTCCTTAATTTTCCATTAATGGACTTAGTCTAAATCATGATCAAATCAATTCAAATTCATGGGATTTTCTCATAACTCATTTATTCTCAGATATATAAATGAAATATAAATATAAATCAATCAAACCAAATTCAAAAATTCAAATCCCTACTCCAAAATTTTCCTAAGTCCTTTAAATCCCTCTTAATGGACTTAGCCTAAGTCATGATCAAATCACTTCAAACACTTGAAATTTTTTTATGATCAATTTATATTCTCATTTATATTCACATATATAAATGAAATATAAATTCAACAATCAAAACCAAGTCCAAAAATTGAACTCAAATCCACTCAAAATCTAACCTAAGCCTTTCAAATTAAAATCTTGAACTTAGCCAAATCAACATCAAATCAAGCCAAACTCTTGATTTCTCTTCATGATTCAATCAACCCTACAATAATAAGCCCAAATATAGCTACAAATTCCAATAACTAAATCAAAATCCAATTCAAAAATCAAACCCTAAATCCTTTCATATTCTTCCTTTGAATATAAAATTGTCAAATGGATCAAAACCCATTTGAATTGAAACCACTTGCAAATGGATTTATATGTCAATCATAAGTCCATATGTCAATCATAAGTCCATATACAAGTTCAATCAAACTCAAATAAAGCTTTGACATTTGCCATTTTGACCCACTTGACCCAAAGTGACCTAAAGTACCCTTATGAGCCAAATTCTAATCTTAATCAAATTGAATTGAATCAACTCACCTATACCTCTTATCATGATCAACAATCATCATCTGATCAATCAATCAAATTGGATCAAACCAAGTCAAACCTAAGGGGACCAAGTCAACCTATGAAACTAACATAGTGAAATTTTACCATAGGCCAAATTGATTGAAAATATTAATCTAAGTTCATTCATGAATTATGTTTGAACTTAAGCCAACATTTAAGGTTAACCTAGCCCGGGTTGACCCAAGTTGACCCAACTTGACCTAAAAGTCAAAATGTGTCAAAACTTGATCTAAGCCAAATTGATTGAAACTAATGGGTAATAGTTAATAACTTGTTGAACTTGACCAAAGCCTCAATTGGCCAACTAGACCCAATCTAACCCAATTGACCTTAGACCCAACCTACCCGGGGTCTGTTGAACAAATTTAACTTAACCAAAATTGATTGGAAATAAATATCACTATGACAACTAGAACCTAAACCTACCATTGACCTAGTTCAAATAGGTCAAATGGGTCAAATAAGTCAACTTGACCCATTTGACCTAAATGAAGTCATATGAGCCAAATTCAAAACTAATCCAAATTGAACCTAACCAAAGCAACCAAAACATTTCAAATGGTCATATAAACTTGACCCAACCCTTGGTTTGACCCAATTTGACCAATTGGTCAATGATTTGAAGTTGACCCATTTTAACCTAAATGGGTCAACATGAGCCAAACCTTATCAAATGAATTCCAAGCCTTATGAAACTTAGCCAAATCTAGTTTCTCCACATACCCAACATATCCAAATAAAAAAATTAGCAAAATAACCATTCTACCACTAGGCCATAGAACAAACTATGGACTAATCTATGGGTAATTTGGTCATAGCCTCTTCATATCAACTTGATGCCTTCCTAATAGCTCAAGTGGACCCAATGAAGAGTGGTGCGCCTAACCCAATGGGTTTGGGTCAGCCCAAATGGACCTAAGGCCAAACCTGATCCCCTTGCTCAATTTGGCTAATTCAAAACCCTCCTTCCACTCAATTTGATGCACATAGGAGGTTAGCAATCCACTCAAGACCTCAAACCAACCATTTGACAACTCTAAATAGATCAAACAATCCCTCCAATGTGGTCAATTGGATCAAAATGGCAAGGGAGGTGTCCGCCATCCGATTGCCATAGGGAGAGATATACTCCCCATAATTTAATTTGAAATCACCATTCCTACATTCGATTGAAGCCTAATGAGTGTTAGGAAAGATCAGAGAGACATCACAAACTTTCTAAGAGGGATTTGAAAAGTAGATTTCTCAGTTTTCTCCATTGAAAAAGTAGTGGAGCTCACTTTAATCCTCAACTTTCTCTACACTCAAATCCCTTCCAATTCCTCTTGCACACTCCTCAAAGCAAGGAGATCAATGAGTTCCCAAAGCAAGGAGGTCTCAATTGGATCAAAAGGTTGGTGATTTCATCTCCACTAAACGGTCTCATGGGATGATCACCTCCGACGAGGTATGTGATTTTTTGACCACTTAGCTTTGGAGGTGTTGGTATTTTGTGAAAGAAATTTTCAAGTCATGAGAAATCCACCATTAGATAGGCTTATCATTAGCTTTAGATGGTGTGGCTAAAGTCTCATTCCAATCTGAGCTCAATCGAGCTCGGATCTTCCCTTAGATCACAGGTGGTCTCTATTGAGCCTAAGGGAAGAATTGGGGAGATCTTGGCCGTCCATCCACACATTTTGGATTGACAGCCAAGATTAATCCCACATTTTAAAAATATTTTATCCCTCTTGAAACTGCGAGATGATCCATGGCCATTTGATCCTTGATCGAACAGCAGGGATCAAAGGGCATCCCGCTGTCGCGCTGCCATTTGGATGTGATGTTTAAGTAATAAGCTCATGGTGTGACACGTGTAAAGCATGTTGACCGTCACTGCCGCGTGTCGTGCCGTGAGCTGAGGGATTAGTTAAGGGATTTAATTAATATTAATTAATCTTATGATCTTCAAAAATTCATATATCCTTCAATACAATTCAGAAAAATATGAGGTAAAATCCTATGGAAAGATAATTCAACCTAAAATATTTTAAAATGATTTCAATGGATTTTGAATTATCCTTTTCTCTAATTTTGGGTTTTATTAGAAATATCATTTGGCTAATTATTTCTTAATTAATTCTCTAATTAATCCCAAAATTCTTGGGCATGTTTTAGAGGATGACCTCTGCCACCCCTAATTTTCTTAGGATTTATTTAAGGCTTAATTGGGGAAATTGCAAATGTGTTTCTTAATTACCCTCATTATGTAATTAAGGATAATTAGGGTTTGGATTAGTGTTTTAAACTATTATTAAGATTGATTAAAGTTAGATCTAGTGAATAGGAGTCTTTGGGGTATTTCCCCTAAGATATTCCCTATACCCCCTTTTATTTTCTTAATCCTCTCTTAATTAAGGGCTAATTCATTAATTATCCCTTTAATTTATTTATAAAAATTATAAAATCTTCCATAACTTAATTAATCTACTTTGTGTAGATGCTTAGGTGTTTAAGAGCCTAAGTCCAATTAAGGAAATCAAAACCTAATTCATATGTATGAAGGGATGTTTTGAAATTACTTAAGTTAAACCCCTTAGCTTAATTAACAATTAATCATGAGCCAAATTGCATTAGGCCCTTTTTTTCCTAGGTACATTGCAAATTTAAATTCCTTGTGAGTTTTCTATGTCATCTCAGTGGCTCATAATTACTTGGTTAACTATGTTAAGGTGGTGTAGGTAATGGTTAATTAACTTGCTTAATTCATACCTTAGCCTAATTAATATATAAAAATGAATCTAATCATCTAAAAATTAGATAAAAAATATCAAACACATGTGGGAATGGATTAGGAACAGCAAACTCAATCCACTTTTTCAATATTAAATCAAACTTAAAACTAAACAGAAATCACATTGAATACACTTTGATTTATTTTAAACTTTCTTATTTCATAAGAATGCCTTTAGGATTTAATTAAAGTGAATGTGTCTACATGCTTTCATTGCTTTGATTTTTTCCCGACATATTAAATTTGTATGTCATGTGATTTCATGCGTTCTTATTTTTTAATTTTAAATTTAAAAAAAATGAAATTATTTACTTTATGTCAAATTTTCATGTGTTGGCTAAAGTAGAAATATGAGTGGCTATTATCACTACTAAATTCAAATTATTTTCAAAACACATAAATCAATTATCAAATCTGAAAGTTACTACTTATATTTTAATTATAAGCTTGCATGTGAAGAAATATAAGGATGTGCTTAGCATATGTTTCCCTTCTCTTTTATGTTAGTACAATTTTGAATAGGAGTTGGCAAGATGTATGGTTCATTTGAAAAAAACCTAACACTTACCTAATTATATATCCTATTCATTTCTATACTATCACTTAAGAAGGGTTACCTATGCTTGTACACATAATTGACATAAATAAAATGAATCAATTAATACAACTTTTGCATTCATTCTTTTCCAATTTATTTCTTTTGTACACATATTTATATTTAAGGAAAGTGGTATATTAGTTTGGACAACCATGAGATTGTGAGGCTTTAAGTAGACCTAAGTAGGTCTTGTACTTTACACCTCTAGTTACAATGGTACTCACTTATGCCTTTCTTACTTTCATGTGTGCATGTGAAAATTGGATAATACCTTTTATACTTAAGAAAATCATGCATATTAAACTTCCAAATTTCCTTAAATGGATTACTTAGCATGCATCATAAAGTGTGTTCAATGTTATCATTTGTGTGTATAGATATGCTTAGGATTCATTCATATGCATGTTATACATGTTGGAAAAGAAATGAAGTAATGTGTGTTATGTGAATTTAATTCATTTTATTTAATCTTAAGATGCCTTTCTTTTTGAATAGGTTTATTTAAAGTTCATCTAAACTCAAAATTAATTAAAAGATTTAATCAAAATATTCACTAAGCAAAACCAAAATGTGAATCTACTTTAGAAATTACTTAGGTTAGGGAAGGAAAGAGAAGTTCTCTTCTCTTTTCCTCTCTTTATAACTTAGTAATTAATTATAGGATCACTTGAACTTAATCAAACATGAAATAAAATCAACCCAAAAAATTAAACAACTTAAATGAAATCATCCTCTAAGTTGAATATGTTTTCACACTTAGAAAATTTGAAACTAAAGCCATAGCTAAGCATACCACACAAACCTTCAAAGCACATATTAGCTAAGTCACCACTTCTAGCT
Organism: Cymbidium sinense; assembly: GCA_021442155.1. Classification (NCBI taxonomy): domain Eukaryota; kingdom Viridiplantae; phylum Streptophyta; class Magnoliopsida; order Asparagales; family Orchidaceae; genus Cymbidium; species Cymbidium sinense. The sequence continues at coordinate 75,701,945 of CM038220.1, forward strand.
TTAGGTTAGCGTGCATGATTTGATATTTTATTTTATTTTGTGATATATGTTTTAGACTGGATGTTAAAGTGTATGCTCGTAGAATGAATGGTAGGATGCTCTTAGTCTAATCATTATTTTCTGTAAGGGATTATGCTTAAGAGGGGCTATCATAAATAAAAATATGAATACTTTTGTTTGCAGGTGCTTTATACCCCTAAGCATAATCCAATAGGCCAGGTGGACTTAGTCACCCATGTGTGGAGTGATAAGTCTAATATACAAGCTTGGGATTTGTTTGATTTATTTTGGCTAATCTCTATTTTGTAGGTGTTAGTTAGATTTTTATTCTTTTCCTTTTCATGTAAATTTGTGCAAGGATTTTGGAATGATTGTTATGGGGATTATGATGAGCATTGGTCATAAGATCCTATCTTATGCACCATGTGAAGCCTTGAGAGAATCTACCTTAACCATCCAAAGAAGGAACCAAGAAGAAGAAAAAAAAAGAAAGAAGAAAGAAGAATAAGATAGAAGAAATAAAGCAGACCATAATAATGAATTCCTTGGTTAATTGTAATTTTATTTGTTTGTAATCCAGTTGTATAAGGGTAGAGCTTGTACACAATTTTATTTTGGTTGTTTGCGGTGGTGCAACCACAATGACCTTTTATTCTTTTGTGATTAGCTTTATAAATTGATTGATGATTTATTTAGCTTTTTTATTAAGTGACATCTTTTCTAGTTTCTTTCTTGCTTTATGTATGACGGATGTGGATTAGGCTCTTTAGGAAAAATAAATCTTTGCCAAACTTAATAACTTAAAATCAAAATAAAGAACTCATAACCTCACCTAAAGCTTAAGTTTAAAATCAAGATAAAAGAATTAGCAACCCCTTAGATGGATGAGTATTTCTTTTATAATATCATGCACAATAGCATCTTATTTAACTCTTGATTGGAGGGCTTTCACCTTTGCCAGAGAAACTTGGCTTGACCTTTGAGAGCCATGGTGGAAACACAGCTCCTCCCTTCTTGCTGATTTTGACCAATAACTTTTTTTCATGCATTAGGCATATGAATCCTATTAGCCCTAGTCAAAATAATTGTCCAAAATGAAAATAAAATAAAATTTGAATTGCATTATATTTAGGTCATTTGAAACCCTCTAAATGATCTAGTCTCTTTAGTGAGTTTAAGGACTTAGTCTTTCTAAATAAATAACTACCTAGCTATCTTGCATAAGCATAAAGACTTGCTTACATGTATTTAAAATTATAGGAGGAGTTAGTTGGTGGCCACTCCCAGTCGGTTGTAAGTCCAAGCAGTAGGGTGGTTTGTCCTTGTTGACCTCATTTTTGGATGAGGTTAATTTTCATTAAGATCTAATCTCAAATATGATTTTCTTAATTCAATGTTTAGGACATCTCACCCAAACCTAGAACATCTTTTTGTTTATTTAACCTATTTGATATAAAAATCAATCAAATTCTCAATTTGGATTAACTCAAATAAATCAAATTAAAAACAAATTAAAATGAATGAAAGAAAACCCATTTCATTTGAATAAAATTTATCATTTGAACTCATTTGAAATCATACCATTTAAGCATGAGTTAAATGAAATTAAATTTAAAATCTCAAATTAAATGGTTTAATCAAATCATTACAATTGAGATTCATTGTTTAAAGAATAAAATTAAAATTCAAAGGCTAAGTTAAATCCAAATACTTTGAATCAAAGTTTGGTTGGATTCAAATTCTGCCAAATCAAATGGAATTAAACCTAATAAATCCATTTGAGATTAATTTGGGCATATCATTCTTAGTTCAAACTAAGATGTTAATGCCATATTTCATGGAAATAATAAAGAAAAAATAAAAGAGGGAATTAAAAATGGAAAATGGGAATAAAGAAAATGCCAATTTCCTTTATTTTCCTTTTCATATCATACCACTTTCTAATGAAATTCAAGTAAAGTACAATCAAGGAAAAAAAGAATGGCCTCAAAAAAAAAAAAAGAAGAGGAATAGAAAGGAAGCAAGCACTTGGCCAAGGATGGAATCTGGATGAAGCTCATTTCTCTCCAAATTGATTCAAAATATTGAGGGCAAGATAAGTTCAACACCTTTCCACCATCTCTCATAGCAAGGTGTTCATGCCGGAGACACTTAATGGTAAAATTCAAGGAGATTTCCACAAATTAAAGACACATACATTATGGACTCAAGCAATCCAAATCAAACCCTTACTCAAATCATTTGGCATCAAGGCCAGAACTATCATAAATCATGCTAGGAGCTTTTAACAAACCATGGAGATAAGCTATTTAATTAGCCACATGTTCAATTTGATTAATTTGGATGATAACAAACAAATGCTTGGATGTTCTAATGAATATTTTTATGTGTTTCAGATATATCAATTGTTAATTACATATCTAATACATTAGAGGAAATTGCAAGAGTAGAAGAATGAAAAGGATAATGTGAAGCTCAAGATAAAATATTTTGGGTTATATGACTATTCATATGAGTTCATTGGCATGAATCAATTTGCTCATAACAACATATTATTTTAATGAGGTTAATTTATATAAATCTTTATTTAATTAACATTCAATTATATGTTTCATACATAGCATTAAAATTATCAAAGTAATAAATGATACTATTGGTATTTTATTTACTTAATATAATTAAGTATTTAAATTTAATTTTTTTTAGTTTAATATAGCTAACATATTTTTTATTATATATAAATTATATCATAATTTTTAAATGTCACATGTCAAAATTAACAAAAATATCAAAATTTTGTATTTTAGCCAAAGTCATTTTCTAATCAAAGAATTCATATCTTTCATCTCTAAAGATTCCTTGGATTTTTTTTTCTTTAATTTAGAGGTTACATGACCCACTTTTGATTAAAATTGAATTTATTATGATTTTCTAAACATTAGCTGATTTTATAATGAATGCATTACATGCTTTGAATATATTAAGAGTCATATTTGATTGTTGACTTACCCATGTGAATAGCCAAATTTTTTTGGGTTAAATTTAATAATTTAATATAAATTATATTTTTATTGAATATTAAATTATTAGATGATAACATGAGGTTTGCATGATATATTTTTAAAATATGATCTTCTTGCCTATAAATAGAATCATTCTCTTCATGAAAGTATTCTCATTCAAAATTAAAATCCCTCAAAAATCTAAGTGAAAAATTCATAGATTTTTTCCAAGTATTCTCCAAATATTGCAAGATCAAATCCTTGGTTTGGAAGCTTCAACATCTTCAACTAAAAGCTTCTCAAATTACTTGAGTTTATTTTCTTGATTTTAATCCTCTTTAGTTGTTCATGCTATTTTCACCATCTATTTATTCTTTCCAATTTATACTTTTGTTGGATTAGTCTTTGGACATTATTTTTCACATAAAGTTTCTCAATCATTTTTTGATAAACTCTTGTGATAGTTGTAGGATCTATTTCAACTTGGAATTTTATCTTCTTACAAATTTATTTTGATTTCTTGAAATATTTCTTCATTAGTCTTAATTTGAAAGATCATTTTATTCTTAGATCTATAGAAGTATATTTTAAGCATTTAAAAAATAAATTATTGTGCTGATTATTTTTATTTTAAGATCTCTCTTAATTAAAAGTTACTAGCATACTTAGATCATCATATACTCATTTTATTTAAACTTTGATCATTAGCATTAATTAAGAATCTTTTGTAAAATAAAATAAATTATTCCTTGCAAATTTGTTTTATTGTGTAAAGAATATTGTGAAAATTATTTTGAAATCATTTTAAACATCTTGGATCACTTTAAGATATTTATTTTATTATTTCTTATCAATATTAATGAGCATTTTATCTTGCCAAATTTTAAGTGATCATTTGTAATGTAAATCATTTTTTGAATTGGATATGGTATATTTGTAAGAATAATCAAAATTTATTATTTTGTATTTTTCTTTTTTCAGAAATTTATATTGGGGTTGTACTCTTTGAGGAGAAAACAAATTATCGTAGGGATTGTACTGGTCTTATTGGAGAGTACTATTTATAAAATTTTTGCATTTAAGATTCTACCTGGAGGAGAAAAAGGCTAGTTTTGGGGTTTGGCCAACCACATAAAAAAAGCTCTCTCACTTTAGTGTACACGATTAAGTATCTTGTCATTATAAATAAAAACTACTTAAACTTAAAATTTAAGATTTAAGTTTTAAATTAATTCACACCTCTTGGTCTATAGTGACTCACATAAGCCAAATCACTGCTCGTTGCATTGATCTAAGCTTATGGAATCAACCTCTCCATAAGATCAGATTCCATGTTTTGATGTCCTCCCTTTTCTAAAGCTTTTGTTTTTTTGGGCCTTTTCAAACAAAATTGATCCCAAATGTTTCAACCATAGATTGATCCCAATTCATCACGATCATTTTGGGATTAAAATCGGTAATTCATTTTTGTCATCATCATTGGTTGAGGGAAAACCATCAATGAAGATCGGTTTTGTAGAAGGAAGGCGGTCAACTCAATCCTTCTATTTTGATCGGACGGTCTAGATTTAGGCACACGATCTGATTTAAATTCTTTAAGAACCACAGGGGATAATTTCGACCGTCCGATCCATGATCGAACAGTCCAAGATCACCCGCATTTTTAACCCGTGCATATCACATGGACTGCCCCACGTGTGACACGCAGTCTGCCACGCCGCGTGACATGCGGTCTGCCACGCCACGTGACATGCACGGGACCCTCCCCACTTAAAAAGCCGTTAGGATTAGTTATTTAACGATTTAATTAATTAAACAAAATCCCAAAAACTTCAAAAAAAATCATCATAAATTAAAGAAAATTATAAAATTACAAATAAAAGCTATATGGATTTGATGAGAGGAATCTAGAAATTAAAATCTCCAATTTTTTTTAATTTGGGTTTAATTAAAAATATTAAACATACCCTCAAATTAATAATCCAATTAATTTGAAACTTTGGGAAATGAAATTAAGCTTAAAACATACCTTAGGAAATTTTTTGGAGATTTAATTCTTTGAATTCAAGGGAAATTGTAATTTCATGTGTTTAACCTTTAAATTAATTAAATTAATTACCCTTTAATGAAATAATTAGAAAACTTTAATCTAATAACTTAAATCAACATAATAAATATTAATGAATATTAGATACTAATTAAACCTAATCAAACCTATATGAACCTAATAGATCACTAATAAACTTAATTAGGTAATTAAAATAATTAAATAATTCAATTAAATGACATAAACTTAATTAAATAATAATAAATCAACTAGTTGAGCAAAAATTATAAATAAACCCTCATTGGAAAGGTATGTCAATGAAGAATAAGTGAAAAATAAAACACCTTAATAAATCTTAATAAATTAGGCATTATTTAGGTTTTAATGAAATAATTAAAAACATAATAACACCTTAATTACATATCTAATCAAGCTAAAACTTTAGGGATATAAAATTGGCATGTTACCTTACTTGCCAAAAATATTTCAAGTTTAAATAATCTTTGGATTAGGAGTTTTAAAATTTCTAAATCCCTAGGTCAATGTTAATCAAATATTGGCTTAAGGAAATTAATTAACATATTAAATAAAGTGGTAATTCAAACTAATCTCTATCAAACATCAGAAAACTATTAAAAAAAACTTCTCTAAATATCCTAAGTGAATTAAAGTTATCAAATTCAATCTTAGGTTAATGAAAAAACCTTGTTAATTAACTATTAATTAACTAACCTTTGAATCAATAAAATTTAATGAAACCACTCATCCTTAATGAATTTAAATAATGAACTTAAAACCTAGGTTAATCAAATCAGATCAAGTAATTAACCTAAGTACTTTAGGTTAAGAATAATCTATGAACAAACCTAAGGTATTAATTCATATTAATGGACTTAAAACTTAAGCTTACAAATTCATAATTTAATAACTTAAGTTAAATTGAATAAAATCAAACTCTTAAATTGAATAAAATCAAACTCTTAAAATAACATAAGCCAAATCAAATGAAACCCATATAACTTAATTAAAATGAAACAAATCATAACAAATAAATTAAATCAAATAAAATTCAAACAAATGAAATAACATAAATCAAACCCAAACATAAATAAAATCAAAAGATTAATTAAAATACTTAAGGATTTTAGTTAGACTTTTGGAAACTTCATTAGGATTTAGGATGTTTAATGGAAAGAGTTTCATCCAAAAAATGAATTCATTCCATTCTTCATTCTTGAAAACCTATACAACTTTAACCAAATAAAATGAACATAAAAATAGAAATTAAATCACTAAACCATTTGAATTGAAACCAATGGTAAAATTAAACAAATTCAAACTTCAAATTAAAACTTAAACTTAAAGGCTAGCAAAGACTTACCACACAAACCCCTCTCACACTATATTACTTAGGTCGTGGACTCTAGATCTAGGTTAGATTGTTCTATGATTTTCTTTTAATCTCTTGTGATATGTTGTGTTGTGCTTCACATGTATGTGTGTGTATTACTTTATGGATGCCTAGACTTGTTTATTCGTTAGAATGGATGTTAGAGCATTATTTTTAGATTTAACACTATTTTTTTGTAGGGATGTGTTAAAGGGATCGTAATAAATAAATCATAAAATTGTTGCTTGCGGTCTAAAATCCTTAACATAGTCCATAAGGATGGGCTTGGCAAGCTAATGCATATGTTTGTGAAATATAAAATGTGTGTGTATTTCCTAACATATTTTTGCGGCTTAGATTTCTTTTGAATTTAAATGTAAATTTGAGCTTAGAATTAGGTTAGGATCTATGGGGTCTAGGATTAGGAGGAGCTGACCCAACCAGGAGATGGTGCGGTGGTCCCCTGTGGAGCGATGGATGTCCCTGAAGAAGGAGACTTTCCGAAAGAAGACCCATAGATCTAAACTTGTAGTTCTAGGTAGGGTTGTATAGAACTCAACATTTTTTCTTTCTTCCGGTGTATAGCACTACCCATGCATTGGCCTTTTCTTATATAATTTAATTTGGATTGATTTATTTTGGGTATACAATAGAAACATCATGCTTCTTCTAAGTTTCTTTCTATGTTTATGATGAATGCTCGTAGGCTCATAGGATAAACTAAATTTTCTACCCAACTAAATCAATTGAAACATAAAATAAATATAACTCATAATCTTCATATAAAAACTAAGCATTAAGAATGATAAAATATGTAGCAACCCATAATCATATTATTTCACTCTTGATTAATGAAGGACTTCCATCCTTAGAGAACTTGGGCTTGACCTTTGAGAGCCTATGATGGAAGTACACATTCTTCTATTGATTTGGCCCATAATCTTTTCTAATTGCATGCATTAGGCATAAATTGCATTCCTATGACCTAAATGAATCCGAGTCAAAATTATAAAATTTGAAAATATGCATTAGTGTACATCTTCATACCCTACATGATCTTAGGGATTATGGAGTAAGTCTAAGTTCATAGATTTCTTTCCTAAAAAAGAATCTTGCATTCATATGACTTAGCCTCATGGTTTTAAAATGCAGGTGGTGTTAGATGGCCTCTCCTCAGGGGTTGTAAGTCCAAGAGTCGGATAGGTTAGTTCCCAAGTGAGGAGAATGACCAATGATTCCCAAGAATAGAACTAGGTGGAGCATCTAACATGTGTCAAGCACCTGACTAGGTTCAAGCATCCTTTTAGGAATAAGTCTTCAACCCTAGGCATTTACGTCTTGTTCTAGAATCTAAGTCCTAGATTTTTAAGAAAATGATAACTTGAAATTTAAAATTAAATCCCAAATTTGAAGCCCCAATTAGGATAGATGAAATGTACTGGTATCCCATCAATAGATATTTCCTACTTTTTCCATTTGACTAAAAAATAACTCTCTCCAATTTGGACCTCTCCCAATTGAATTTCCAAAATCAATCCTTTGAAAGCTACCTTAGTAGTCTTTAGAATAACCACTTATTTCTTTAATTGAGTATTCTTAGAAGAGACCCTTCCTAAGATGTAATTAACTATAGAGGCTTGCCTTTATAGGAACCATGATCCCGTGATAAAATAGACCTATTCTACTTTTCCATGTAGTTCAGGAAAATACTCGGTATAAAGACCCATTAGCCTTAGAGTCTTTTATTAAAATGATTGAATCCATTATGAGGAGCATGTTTATCTTTTCAAGATAATATGTTTATTCCTTAATGTCGTATTTGGTCATCTAAATAAAATATTATTAAACTCTATGTGGTGTCATTTCTTTTCTTTTTTAGAGAAAACTCCAACATATTTTATGGCGACTCCACTGGGGAATGGTTCCTCTCTCCATCTTTAGAAATAAATTGTTATTTCTATATATGTTACTAGTGCCACTCAATCAGATTGCCTTTCTTTCCATTGGCTTTCCATTTCATTCTTGGTTGAGCCTATCCAACATCTTGAATAGAGGTTCTAGAACTCTTTATTTGTCAGTTAAATGATTGGGTCCTAGAACCAAATCCAAAAAAAATGAGAGGTGAGAGAAATAAATAAAAATCAAGTCATCTTTGTTATGACCTAAATCTGGTCAAGACGGATTTGAAACCATTTTAATATGGAAAAGAAATGTTAAAATTTAAAAACTATGAAAAGTACTTCAGATCTTGTAAAGAAAATTCCAAAAATAAAATCTCAAAGTTAAACTTATCCTTGATCTTACTTTGGCTTTCTACTATAAAGGGAATTAGGACAGGGTCCTTGAATGAACACCCTTTGTTCTATTGCATTCAAAAGGTGTCAAAACACCTAAGGATGTAAATTGAGATAAAGGAGTTCCTTCAAACCCTGAGAAAACTTAAATCAAAAGGAGGCATAGTTGTGCTGCCCCTTTTCCCACCATGATTGAAGTTTGAATTGCATTTAGAAAGAAGGATAAAACAAAATCATCCCAAAAAGAATGCCTTATTGACCTTAGGTAGAGGTTGATTAAGGAACTCAATGAAAATCTTCTATTCTTATAGAAGAAAATTATACATGAATGCAAATCAGCTTTAATCTTAATTTCCACAAGTCCACTAGAATATTGGAAAACCATCTACTTAAGTTGATTGGTCAATTCTAAGGAGTGACTTGGAGGTAACCTTCTTTTAGACCTTTCAAAATCTTAAATTCTTAAGAGTTTGGGAGAGAGTCAAAAGAGGAAGATGACATGACATAAACAAAGATAGAGTGACAAGATTCACTTTTACTAATCAATAGAAGAAAAGAGAGGGTAGCAAAAGAGAATTATGATTCTCTTGATAAAGTTGAAATGAATGAAATTTAAATCAACTTTCTTAAATGGAGTTTTCTCCCACTGAATGAAATGATATTCCATGATTGGCTTTAATTAATTTTAAGGCTAAATCAAGAAAAGAAAATAAATGAAGAATTAATCCTTCTAAAGAAATCATGACCTTAGGATTGGGTCCTAAGGGTGATATTTCTATCACTTGGAGTGAAAATATGAAATTTCTATCTCTGGAAAGTTGATAGATAAATCACTTAGGACTTTATCAATCCAAATGAATGAAAAAGCCTTAATTTTCTCTTCAAGACTAAGGCATTATATGCTTTCAATACAAAGTGAATCTAAGGAGAATCCTTTGCAATGTCTTATGACCTATTTGACATTATCTTAATGTTCAAGTATGGTGGTCAAAGATTCCCAAGCTAAGATTACCTTTAATCTTATATGTGCTATAAAGAATGCAAGTCAAAACTTGACTTTCTAATAGCACATCATCTACCCTAGAGGGTCCTCTTTTAAATGATGATCCTATAAATGAATAGATCATGAGGTCTATTGATCTATTGAGGATAGAGTTAGACCTACCTTCCCTTCATATAAAAGGGAAATTCTTAAACTCAGATTCAAAATGGTAGAGTCATACCACCTCAAATGACATTGAAAAGAAATGGCAAATAAATCATCTTCAAAATGTGATGTTTTGCCCATCTTAGAGAAGTAGCTTGCAAAATCAAGCATCGTAATGCTCGTTATAATATGAAATATAAAATAAAAAAAAATGATGAAGAAAGAAATGAAAGTAAAGCAAGGCATTACATAATCATGTAATTTGCCTTACTTAACTATAAGCAACTTCACTGTGGCATTCTATTATAAAGAAGTTCTAGGGTTATATTCTATGATGAAGATAGTCTATTAAGAACTTATTAATATCTTAGTAAATGTGGAAAATTTAAAAGAAGAAAATCTCCAAAATATATGTTGATCTGTGTGCATCGGTCAACATCAAATATAAACATGAAAGAAAATTTATATAGGCCCAATTCTAATCAAGCTTTGATAAGATGGTGCCATATAAATTCAATTAAATAAAAAGTATTTTTTAGCTTCATGAAAATTCAATCTTAAAAATCAACCTAGAAAAGAACTTAATTTCAATCACATTGTTGGTTGAAGATAAAATTCAAACATAAAAAGATCAACTTAGAAATTCATGAAACATCTTTAAATGCTCTTGGATGGTCCTATCTCCAAATAAAAAAAAGAGAATAAAAAGGAATCAAATGAAAAGAAAAGAAGAAACAAATTGATTATTGAAGGATGTTCATATTCATCCTAAAGTGTTGAGTCTTTAGGAATATCATTCCTACTCTAAATGACCTCACTAAATATTTGATTCCAATAGAAAATTATTTCAGAAGTGTAAAGTTTTCTGAAAGTCATTTCCTATTAAATGGCTTTACTAGATTTGTTGCTCTATGAAAAGATGAAAAAAAATAAAAATGTTGGATCATATTATATGATCAATCATGCAAATACTTCAATCATATCAAAAAGTCAATCAATAAAATGTTTTATTTAGACAAAAAGTAAAATACATCAAATTTCCTAGCAAATCATTTAGTGGAGTCATTTCATAAAGAGTGAAATGTTATGAAAATGAGTCAAATACATCTATCTTCTTAGTGAATCTTGTAACTAGGAAAATTGTAACCTTTCATAAAGAAATGAAATTAAAATATTACCAAAAGAAAGAAAGAAAAGTAATGGAATGAAAGGACTATATCCAAGAGCAAAAGGATGAAGTCTAAAATTTCTAAGCATGTAAAAATTTTTGACTTTAAGCTTCTCCACATCAAAATGAAGTGGTAAGGTTAGAAGTTAATAATTGTCCTTAAGCTAAATAAAAAATAATTAGATATCTCATGCTTTGTCATTTTAGCCTTTGCCATGATTAGGTGAGCTCACTTGGCAGGTTAAATAAAAAGATAGTGGATCTTCTTTTTCAGGAGTTCATATCTTTTGAATGGCAAAGATTCTGTTGAGTATACTCTAATACCATTTGAAATAAAACAAAAATACCTTATAAAATTAACCTAGCTTAAATGAATTGTAATTTTAACCTTTGCCATGATTGGGTGAGCTCGCTTTGCAGGTTAAATAAAAAGATAGTGGATCTTCTTTTTCAAGAAACCATATCTTTGAATGACAAGATTTTATGAGTATATTGATTTTAAATGAAGCAAAAGAATGTAAATGGACATTTTAACTTCAAACTTTCCACATCAAAATAAAGTGGTAGGGTTAGAAGTAAAAAATTATACTAATAAAAATAGTGATATCTCATACTTTATCATTTTAGCCTTTGCCATGATTGGGTGATGCTTGGAAGGTTAAAGAAAATATAGTGGATCTTCTTTTCCGAGGTCCATATCCTTTGTATGGCAAAGGTCTCATTGAGTATACTGATTCCATTGCAAGTGGTCTATAACCATAAACAAGAAAAGTTATGGAATGATGGCCATTGCAAGTTAAAAGCTTAAGTAGTTTGGGTCCTAACTTTCTTTTCAAAAGGCACTCTAGCACATTGCATCAATGTTGTTTAGATGTGTCTAGAGATTTATATAGTCTTCAAGTTCGGGATGCACCCTTAGAATTTGAAGAAAAATCTAATTCCACAATTGACAAGATGATATCAATGATCTAACTCTTTAATGAGTTAGCTATCGATGATTTGATCAAGCTATCTTTTGGGTTTAAAGACTAATTTATCTAGAAATAAATTGAAATGATCTCCAAATGTAGTGGTCTACAAACTTAAGCTTGATGTCATTTCAATAAACTAAGTCCCTTGATGACTGTGGTCAAATTCCAAAAGAAAAGAAAAATTGTGAAAATTTAAAAGTTAGAAAAAGATGGTTGTACATAAGAAGAAAATATTCTTCGTGGTTAGCTAACATCATTATATGACCCACATCTTGGGACTAGGGTAGAATATTTATCTTGAAAATGGGTTCATATTACCCATATTTCATTTTAAAATAAAAAAAATATTTTTATGCATAAGATTATCCTTCTTAAGGATAACTTATCTAACAATTGTCAAATAAATTTATTCTTGAAAAAAAAAATTGAAAGCATATGATGTGACATTCAGAATCCTTATAAGAAGGTTTTGTTATAGAGTCATATCATTCAATCTCAAAATATTGGGATAATTTAGCAAAAGGATCATGATCAAGATTTCTTATAATCCCAATTTCAATTAGGTAGAGGGTTATATTGAAAATTTTATCAAAGAAAAAAAAAAGAAAAGAAAAGAAACTTCAATATAACTTGAAGGACAGTCGTGTTACTATATATAGAGTCTTGAAATTTACTTTTGAAGTAATTTCAAAGACCTTGTTAAAATGTAGAAGGATCAAAAATTCAAAAATAAGAAATTAATCAAAGACAATTATGAGATTTAATTTCCTATAATAATAAATCAACTGAAGAAATTCAATTTCAAACTTATCAAGAGAATCTTAATTTCTCTAATAAGTTAATCCTTTCAATTCCCTTATTGATTAGGGATAAGAATTTTGTGTCTCTTTGAGAATCTAAAAAATTATCTTGATTCTCATTCACTTTAGAAAGCTTTAAAGGAATCTCTTGATCTCTATTGATTCCAAGAGAATGCCTTATAAGCTGTTGATTCATCTCAACAAAGTAAAAGTGACATATATGTTTAAATAAAAGAAAATAAAATTCCATTTGAGAGGCACTGGTTGACTTTGGTTCTTACTGTCTAAAGAACTACACAGTCACATACAAGCTCAAAGAGATTGACTTCTTAGGTTAGTACCCTATTATATCTTGTCTTTGATAAATTAGACATCCAACATGGTTCATTATAACTTTGAGATATAAAAAAAATGATGAACTTCTATGCTCATGGCATAGTAAAGCATTGGGTCCAAAATATACCTAAGTCTTCACTTCAAAATAAATTCCAACTCTTTGAAACCTCCTTCACTAAACTTCTTCATGTGTAAGGAGTATTAGTGAAATCAAGAAATGGAAGCAAACCTTCCATCACCCTTTCATCAAGTTAGACTAATCAAGTAAGGATTAAGTCCTTGAGACTCTTGCTTATTAGTCAAAACTTTTGAGGATTAGGAATAAGTCACTTTGACCCCTTTTCCTCATCCATATCACATGACTTAAGATGGGAGCAAGCCCTCTGTGGCACCTTTCTCATGTATTTATTGGATTGGAGTAAGCCTTTGTGCACCATTCCCATGAAAAACTACCTTTGTAGGTTTGGAGCAAGCCCTTTGTGGCACCATTCCTACTTTTGTGTACATTATTGGATTAAGCCATCAAGGCCTTTTTCATGTTACACAGGCGAGTTAGATTGGATTAAGTCTTTTGACTTTCTAAGCAAAAGATATAAGTCCCATGACATTCTAATCATCAGAGTAAGTCCCTGGCATCCCTTTGTGTACATTATTGGATCAAGCCATCAAGGCCCCTTTCATGTTACACTGAGTTAGATTGGATCAGTATTTAATCCTTTCTAATAAAAAGATATAAGTCCCTTATTCTTTCTAATCATCTAGGAGTAAGTCCCGGTCGCATCCTACCTTTGTGTACATGATTGGATCAAGCCATCAAGGCCTTTCATGTTACACAAGTTAGATTGGATCAAGTCTTTATGACACCTTTCTAATAGCCAAAAGATATAGTCCCTGGCATTCTTTCTCATCTAGAGTAAGTCCCTTGGCATCCTACCTTTGTGTACATGATTGGATTAAGCCATCAAGGCCCTTTCATGTTACAGAGTTAGGGATTAAGTCTTTATGACCCCTTTCAAATAGCCATAAAGATATAAGAATCGACATTCTTTTAATCATCAGAGTAAGTCCCATTGGCATCCTACCTTTGTGTACATGATTGGATCAAGCCATCAAGGCCCCTTTCATGTTACACAGGCGAGTTAGATTGGATTAATTCTTTATGACCACTTTCTAATATCTAGAAAGATATAAGTCCCTTAGTCGGCATTCTTTCTAATCACATAGGAGTAAGTCCCCAGTTGGCATCCTATTCTGAGGATTGGATCATGTCTTTAAGGACCCCCTCTCCTCTTTTCAGCTAATTATGATGGATCATGCCCTTAACGACCCCATCTTATTAGTTAATAATATAGGAGTAAGTCCCTAGTTGGCATCTTATTTTGAAGATTGGATTATGTCTTTAAGGACCCTTTTCCTCTTTAATATAGATGGATCATTCTCTGACACCATCTTATTAGCTATTCACATTGGAGTAAGTCCCTAGTTGGCATACTATTTTGAGGATTGGATCATGTCTTTAACTACCCCTCTCTTCTTTTCAACTAATTAGGATGGATCATGACCTTAATGGCCTCATCTTATTAGCTAATCAGAAAGAAGTAAGTCCTCAGTTGGCATTCTTTCCAATCACACAGGAGAAAGTCCCATTGGCATCTATTTGATTTCTAGGAATGAATCAAGCCATTGAAGGTCCCATTTTCTTTGGAATACTCAAATAGGATCAAGTCCATATGACCCCTGTTTAGTAGTCAAAGTGTTGTGGATTAGGATCAAGCATTTCAAGCCTCTTCTCCCCCAACATAGCTTTGAGGATTGGATCATGTCTTTAAAGACCTCTCTCCTTTCTTTAGCTAACTAGGATGGATTATGCCCCTAATGACCCCATCTTATTAGCTAATCACATGGATCATACAATTCTCAAGTAAGAATAAGTCCCAAAGGCATTTTCTTGAGCATGATTGCATTAGGGGAAGACCTCTTTGGGTCTACTCTAATAACATTCTTCTTCATAGAACTTAATGAAAGTTGAGTTTCTAGGAATGAATCACACTCCAAAGAAAAGAAAGGTATACATCTATCTATCTTTCATAATCAAAATTACAATAAAATTTAAATAAAAAAAATCAAAATCATGAACTTCAACCCCAAGTTTATACTTGCATGTTGATCAATCGTCAACACCAATATGTCTTGTATTCTAGTTAATCCACTACACATATTGGGTCCATTGTTGACCTCATTTTTTGGATGAGGTTAATTTGGCAATTAAGAGATCTAATCTAAAATACATTTTCTTAATTCAATGTTTGACACCTCACCTAGTGTCTTAGAAATATTTAGCTTATTCTAACATATTTGATATAGGTAGAATCAATCCAAATTTTAATTTAGATTAACTCAAATAAATCAAATTAAAACCAAATTAAAAGAATGAAAGAAAACCATTCATTTGAATAAAATTGATCATTTGAACTCATTTGAAATCATACTAAACCATTTAAAATGTTAAATGAAATTAAATTTAAAATCAACTCAAATTAAATAGTTTAATCAAATATACATCAATTGCATTATGGTAAGAATAAACTTAAAATTCAAGGTAAAGTTAAATCAAAATACTTTGAATCAAAGTATTTGGTTGATTCAAATTCCCTAAGCCAATTCAAATGGAATTAAACCTAACCTCAAATCCATTTGAGATTAATTTGTGCAGATCATACTTTAGTCCAAACTAAAATGATAATATCATATTTCATGAAAATAATAAAACCAAAATAAAAAGATAAAATATGGAAAATGGGAAGAAGAGAAAATTCCAATTTTTCTTCCACTTTTCCATCCTCATCCCATACCACTCTCTTAATGAAAGCTTCAAGTAAAGGCACTCATTCAAGGAAAAAGAAAGGAGGAATTTTGGCTTCTCCAAAAAAAAAAAAAAAAAAAAGAGAAGAAGAGGAAGAGAAGCAAGCTCTTGGCCAAGGATGGAATAAAGAAGCTCATTTCCTCTCCAAATTGATTGAAATATTCACAAGTGAGAAGTTCAACACCTTTCCAGCCTCATCAAAATTTACTTAACATGGTGAAATCAAGGAACTTCACCCCAAATTGAAAATACTTGTTCTACTCACATCCAAATCAAACTCAAATCATTTGGCAGAAATTACGAGAACCACCAATGAGATCATGCTAATTTCATCAAACAACATGGAATAAAAGTTCACTACAAACTCATTACATTGATAAACTTATGGAATCAACCTCATTGAGATTATCGAATCCTTTATGACATCCTCCCATTTTCTTCAAGCTTTTTTAGTTTGGGCCTTTTATAAGTTGGAATCCAAATGGATATAACCATAGATTGATCCCAATTTGATCCGATCATTTTGGGATCAAAAAATAATTCATCATTTTCTTGAGGAAAAATACTGATCTTTCTCCATTTAGAACAAGATGGTCAAATCATCCATCCTTATTTGGATGGACGGTCATCTAGGCGCTTGATTTAAATTCCTTAAGGACCCATGAGGGACAATTTATCCGATCCGATATGGTCGAGATCGCCGCATTTTAAATTGATATCGCGGATCATATGTGACATACCATTCATGCGTGTGAATCTCACTTAAACCTTCCCACTAAAAAATAGTTAGGATTTGTTATTTAATAGTTTAATTAATTTAAAAATTCTTGAAAATTTAAAAAAATATATAAAATCAAAGAAAAAAAATCAGAAATTACAAATAATACCTATGGATTATCTTGATGAAGAATCCATAGAAATTAAAATCCTTGATTTTATTGGGTAATTTTTTTAATTTTTAGTTTAATTAAAATATTAAACCAATTACTCAAATTAATAATCCAATTAATTTGAAACTTTGGAAATGAATTAAGCATAAAACATAACTTAGAATTTTTTGGGGATTTAATTCTGAATTCAGAAATTTTAATTTCATGTTTAACCTTTAAATTAATTAAATTAATTCTTAATGAAATAATTAGAAAACTTTAATCTAATAACCTTAAATCAACATAATAAATATTAATGAATATTAGAATACTAATTAAACTCAAACCTATATAAACCTAATTGATCACTAATTAACTTTTAGGTAATTAAAATTAAATAATTCAATTAAATGACCAATTTAATTAAATCATAATAAATCAACTAGTTAACCAAAATTATAAATAAACCCTCATTGGAAGGTATTTTTTGAAGATAAGTGAAAAATAAAATTCCTTAATAATCTTAATAAATTAGGCTTAATTTAGTTTTAATGAAATAATTAAAACCTTAATTACACTAATTACATCTCTAATCAAATGAAACTTTGATATAAAATTGGCATGTTACCTACTTGCCAAATATTTCAAAAATTGATCTTTGGATTAGAATTTTCAAATTTAAATCTCTAGTTATGTTAAATATTGGCTTAAAGAAATTAATTAACATATAAATAAAAGTGGTAATTCAAATATCTCATCAAACATGAAAACTATTAAAAAAAAACTTTAAATATCTAAGTCAATTAATCAAATTCAATCTTAGGTTAGAAATAAAATCTTAGGTTAGTAAAAATTAATTAAAACCTTTGAATCAATAATTTAATGAAACCATCTTTGAATTTAAAATGAACTTAAACTTAGGTTAATCAAATCAAATCAAGTAATAACCTAATTACTTTGGGTTGAATAATCATGAACAAACCTGGTATTAATTCATATTAATGACTTAAAACTTAAGCTTACAAATTCATAATTTAATAACATAGTTAAATTGAATAAAATTGAACTCCAAAATAAGATAAGCCAAATCAAATGAAACCCATATAACTTAATTAAAATGAAACAAATCAAACAAATAATTCAAATAAATTAAATCAAATAAAACAATTCAAATAAATAAAATAACATAAATCAAACAAACAAATAAATCAAAAGGATTAATTAAAATACTTAAGGATTTTAGTTAGACTTTTGGAAACTTCATTAGGATTTAGATGTTGAATAAAAGAGTTTCATCCAAAAAATGGAATCATTCCATTCTTCATTCTTGAAAACCTATAACTTTAACCAAATAAAATGAACATAAAAATAAATTAAATCATTAAAACCATTTGAATTGAAACCAACCAATGGTAAAATTAAACAAATTCAAACTTCAAATTAAAAACTTAAAAGCAGCAAAGACTTACCACACAAACCTCTTCTTACACTAGATTACTTAGGTCACAGACTCAGATCTAGGTTAGATCATTCGTGATTTTTTTTAATCTCCTGATATATTGTGATTGCTTCACTATCTGTGAAGAATTGCTTTGTAGATTAGGCTTGTTTGTTCATTAGACGTTGTTCTTTTAGACACTTTATTTTCAGGGGTGTGTTAAAGGGATTACTTGTAATAAATAAATTAAAAATTGTTGTTTGCTTGTATGCAAAATCCCTTAACATAGTCCATAGGGGCTGGGCCAACTAATGCTAAGCATATGTTGAAATATAAACTATTTTGTGTGTTGTATGTATTTCTAACATCTATTTTGCAGGGCTTAAGATTTCTTTTGATTTTAAATATAAATTTGAGCTTAAAATTAGGTTAGGATCTCTGGTCTAGGATTAGCAGGCGACCCAAAGAGATGTGTGGTTATGGGATGGATGTCCCAAGAAGGAGAATTTCTAGAAAGAAGACCCATAGATCTAAACTTGTAGTTAGGTAGGGTTGTATAAGGCGAATTTGCCATTTTTCTTTCTTTCGGGGTGTATTGTAGTATGCGAATGCATTGGCCTTTTTCTTATATAATTTAATTTGATTTGATTTATTTTGGATGTGCAATAGAAACATCATGCTTTTCTTAAGTTTTTTCTATGTTATGTTTGTGTTGTGATGAATGCCTGGACATAGGCTCATAGGATAAACTAAATTTTCTACCCAACAAAATCAATTGAAACAAAAAAATAAATATAACTCATAATCTTCATATAAAAGCCTAGGTATTAAAGCAAGATAAAATATGTAGCAACCCCTTAGCTGGATGTTTTAACATCATGCATAATCATATTATTTCACTCTTGATTAATGAAGGACTTTCATCATTGCTACAGAACTTGGGCTTGACATTTGAGAGCCTATGATGGAAGTACACCTTATTATTCTAATTTATAATCTTTTTTTATAATTGCATGCATTAGGCATAAATTGCATTCCATGACCTAAATGAATCCGAGTCAAAATTTATAAAAAAATATGCATTAGATAAGTACATTTTCATACCCACATAATCTTAGTTAGGAGTAAGTCTAAGTCATAGATTTCTTTCCTAAAATAGCCCATCTTGCATTCATATGACTTAGCCTCATGGTTTTAAAATGCTTGGGTGATGTTAACCTCTCCGTTGTAAGTCCAGAAAGAGTCGGAGGTTAGTTCCCTCAAGTGAGGAGAATGGCCAATGATTCCCAAGGATAGAACTAGGTTGAGCATCGACATGTTAAGCACCTAGACTAGGTTTGAAGCATCCTTTTAGGAATAAGTCTTCAACCTAGGCATTTTTTTCTTGTCTTGTCTTTGCTAGAATCTAAGTCAAGATTTCTAAGAAAATGACAACTTGAATCTAAAATTAAATCCTAAATTTGAAGCCCAATTATAGGATAGTTGAAATGTTTACTGAGTATCCTAGTATCGATAGACATATTCTACTTTTTCCCATTTGACTCATGAAAATAACTCTCTCCAATTTGGATCTCTCCATTGAATTTCTAAATCAATTCTTTAAAAGCCACCTTAGTAGTCTTTAGGAATAACCACTTATTTCTTTAATCGAGTATTCTTAGGAAGAGACCCTTCCTAAGATGTAATTAACTATGAGGCTTGCCTTTATAGGAACCATGATCCGGGATAAAATAGACCATGTTATACTTTTCATATAATTTAGGGAAAATACTGGGACACGAAAGACCCATTAGCCTTAGAGTCTTTTGAAATGATTTAATCCATTACAAGAGCATGTTTATCTTTCAAGATAATATGCTTATTCTTTAATGTTTGGTCATCTAAATAAAATATTCTAACTGTGGTGTCATTTTATTTTATCTATTAGAAAAGAAAACTTTATGTGGCAAACCACATATCCATTTTGCCTTAAATTTAGGTTTTCTTTAAAGCTCCCTAGATTAAGTTTGAGGTTTCTCTTTGTGGGCCATAAGCTTAAATCCCTAGGCATTTAATCTTATTAATCATAAGTCTAAATTTCTAATGAAAAATTTAACTCAAATAACTTAAATCAATTTCAAAATATAAAGCAACCATGATAGTTTGAGATGTTAGTTTTTCCAGCATGGTGATCTTTTATCTTTCTTTTGGCTGATAATCTCTCTCTTTAATCAATCCCATTTGATCTTCAAAATGTAATTGATTAATAATTGGTTATTGAAATCTTTGAAGACAACAATCATTTTTTATAATCGAGTATTCTTAAGAGATTTCCCTTTGGATGTAATTAACTATGGAGGCTTGCCTGTGAACTTAAGAACCCATTTAAAATAAACTATGCTTTACTTTTCATGTAAAGTAGGGAAAAATCTCAGTACATATCAAATCATTCTTAGAGTCTTTATTGAGGTGATTAGGTCCATTAAAAGGTAGTGACTTCTATCTTTGAGATAGTATACTATTCCTTGATGATGTCATCACACGAATAAACATCTGTGGATCTCATCTAAAAGATGAATATTTATATTCTTGCCTCTCTCTCTAGATTTGATGGCACTCATAAATTTTTTCACCAGATTTTTAAACTCTCTTGGTTTGGTTCCTCTCTCCATTTGGTATGAATTTGAGACTATCTTTTTGTTGCCACTTAATTTTATTTCATTCTTAAGTTGAGTTAGCCAACATCTTTAGGTTTTGGACCTCACTCCATGTTGGTCTTAAAAATTGAATTCTCAATGGGTAAAATAAAAGATCTAAATAGAACATTTAAAGACTTCCTTTATCATTTTATCATAAGGAAAGGTTCATTCTAAAATAATAAAGACAAAAATAAATTTTCCATAAGAACTTTGCTTTTCAAAAAAACACTTTCAAAAATGCACTTAATAAAACATTTTCCACAAAAACTTTTATCACCCTCATTTAACAATTCCCATAATTATTATATGTAGGATTTTTTAAAAAAAATAAAACTAACAAAATTTTCCAAAAGCACAAATGAATATCTTTCTTCAATTCATTTTGATGAAGATTTCATTTTCAAAATAAAATAAACAATCATCTTTCAAAATCAAAAAGTTTTCAAAAGCACACATGAACCTTTCATTCAATACACTCATACATATTGAATGGAAGTTTCATTTCAAATAAAATTAAAATTTTCAAAAGCACATATGAACATCTTCATTTAATATACTCAAATTTATTAAATGAAGATTTCATTTCCAATAAAAAACATCATTTAAATCCCATAAACATATCTCATATGATTAAGTTGGAATTCTCTTTCAAAAAAGATATAAACACACACAAAACAAAATAAAATTTTCACAATTGCAAAAATAAATTGACCTCCATTCCTACTTACCCAAATTTGTTGAATGGAAGTCCGCTTTTCACAAAATTGAAACTTAAAAAATCATATTTTCAAAATTCAAACACATTTTGGACCTTCATTTAGCATACTAAAATTTGTTAAATAAAGTCTCCAAATTCAAAACTCAAAATTTTCAAATACATTTTGGAACCTCATTTAGCATACTCAAATTTTCTAAGTGAAGTCTCCAAATTATAAAAATCAAAAAATTTTCGAACACATTTTAGAACTTTACTTAGCATACTCAAATTTGCTAAGTAAAGTTTCCAAATCCAAGATCAAAAATTTTCAAATACATTTTGGAACTTCACTTAGCATACTCAAATTTTCTAAGTAAGTTTCCAAATCAAAAAATCAAAATTTTCAAACAAGTTGGAACTTCATTTAGCATATTCAAATTTGCTAAGTTAGTCTCCAAACCCAAAATAAAAAATTTTCAAACAAATTTGGAACTTCATTTAGCATACCAAATTTGCTAAGTCTCAAATCAAAATAAAATTTCAACACCTTTGGAACTCCCTTCATACCAAATTTTCTAAGGAGTTTCCATTTCAAATGAAAATAAATCAAAACATCCTTTGGAATTTCATTTAGCATACTCAAATTTGTTAAGAATTTTCATTTCAAAACAAGTGGGATTTCTTAGCATACAATTTGCTAAGTAAAGTCTCCACTTTCAATCAAATCAAAAATAAAATGAAACACTTAGATTTCTTAGCATACCTAAATTTGCTAAGGATCCTTCCTTTCAAAATCAAAACACCAAAATAAATAAAACACTTGGGATTTTCTTAGCATACTTAAATTTTAAATCCTATTTTCAAATCAAACAAAACACACTAAGATTCTTCACTTAGCATACCTAAATTTGCTAAGTAGAATTCAAATTTCAAAATCAAAAACAATTCACAAAAAGAAACTATTTTCAAAACTTCACTTAGCATACCTAAATTTGTTGATAAAAAATTCAATCATCAAAACAAAATTAATTTGACCCTTACTTTAACATACCCAAATTTGTTAAAGGAAAGGGTCCTCAAATCAAAATTTAAATTCAAACAAACATGAACCTATGGATCCTAAAATATTTGAATCCATATTTTTAATACCTAAATTTGTTGAAGTTGGATTCATATTCAAAATTCCTCTTTCAATCAAATCTTCTCAAATCTATTTGAACCCACTTAATACTTCAAGTTGTTGGATGTGGGTTCAAATTTTCAAATTAAATTCAAAATCAATAAGACAAAATTTGATATAAACTCATTTTCATTGCATCTTATATTTTGCTATAGTGACAGTTTAGTTTTTGGTCTTTTATAGATGTTGAGATGGCTGGTTCACAGAAGTTCATTTCCACATTCCCCCATGGTATGGATTTGGCTTTGGAACAAGCGAACTTCCCTCGACTAGACCATACACATATGATCCACTTTGGTGGGGATTGAGACTAGATTACTTGTGAGGGCACTCCCCTCACTAGTCGATAGGACCATGGGTCATGGCGATCATCAAGATGATTTACTCTAACTCTCATGTCTCCTTAAGCGGCATGGCAGTCCCAAGGCTTTGATAGTTTGGTAGTACCTGATTCTCATGGTTTCTCGTGTTGCGTGAGGCACCTCTCATACCCTCTGGTAAGGCTCCCCTTGGTCTCGGGCTTGCCTCCCACTTTTGAGTATGGGTCTAGCTCTCACTCCTCCATCCTTCGACCAGCATAATAAGAATGCATGATCAAGCGGTATCACCGGATCACTAGGAGATGAGGCGCAATTCAGCTGATGAGTTCATTATTACTTCACCTGGTTAGAAACCACTCCATCCTCTCTTTGGGGAGAGGATGTTAGGAGGATCCGCACATCACCTCCTCCTATGGCACAACATGACCATGGTTCTTGGGAGAGGTACGACCTCATTTATCTTATTCAGTGAGCTTATGGATGCTGAGTCAACTGATTTGATCTCAATCCATCATCCCCCATAGTGTGGGAAGCATATCCACAGAGGGAGGCCCACATCTCATATTACTAAAAGGGAGGTTGAGGTTCGGCGACTTCTTATTGATTTTCTAGCTACTTGCATCGACCATAGTCATCCTTCTTAGGACTAGTCATCATGGGATAGCGCTCCATGCATAGAGTCATTGGTGTCTCCACCCTCTACCCCTCATTCCATCACTGTCCATTACAACATCTCCTTTTCTAAGGCCATGAAGGCCATATCAGGAAAGTGCACCCGTTGGTGATCCATGGCCAGGGATCCTACCCCTTCTACACCACCCATTGTGGGAAGGCTGAGCTCTCCTACATGACCTTCTACCCTCGTAGTGGTGTGGAAGAAGTGGCGACCATGAGCATCGTGGTCATCCCTTTACCAACTCAGCCAGTATAGTAGGATGTGGAGATGATGATAGTCATTTCAGTTATTGCAGATGACAGTCCAACTGCACCAGTGATACTGGAATATCCTAGGATTATTACCCCTCTCATAGCTAGTAGCAATCAAGAGTATCATTCATCTAGTGAGTACAATCCACATAGGATTGACTCTCTGATAAAGTTAGGTGCCTCTTGCGATAGTGATCACCTGCTAGATTATTTGTACCTGCTCAAATGGATCATTTTTTAGATGAGATAGTGGCACATTATTTCATGGAAAAGAAGGAGATCTTGGGGTATGATTAGTCAGATGAAGAGAAAGTTAGCTTTGATCCCAACGAAGATGACTTGTTGGGAGATTCAGCTGGAGTCTGCATGGTTGACATTAGAGGATCTCTTCTTAGGGAATAACAAGCCATGGAAGGTGATGAGGTTGATCGAAGACATGCCAACACCTCAACATGGTTGAGAAGGATGAGCAGATTGATAGGATGGCACGATAGTTAGAGGACTTGTTAGCAACAATTTTAGTGCTTCAAAAATAAGCCCCTTTAGTTCATCCTACTACAGTTGACATCAGTCAGCCTGAGTTAGTGCATGTCTTGGACCCAGACTACCTCCCATTGAGCAAGGTAGCACTAACATATAGGAAGGTAGTGGTACCTCCATATGAAAAAACTTAAAATCCATGGTTGAGCAAGTGAAGGAAGCTTTGGCTCAAGCATGGAGGATCATCGGTTCCAAAGGGTAGACCTACGATTCAATGCTATCCAATATCCCAAGGGTTTCATGCCATCTTCCTTCAAAGCTTTGATGATAGTGGAAACCCAAGCACATAACACATTTACTTATTGTGCAACTGGTGGCGGTGATGCTTTCGCCTTTTTATTAGTAGCTGGAGTATGCTTTGATTGGTATCTTTGGTGCCCAATAGTTAGTAAGACATTTCTAAGTTAGAACAACTCTTCATCAAGAGATTTATTGGAGACAAAGGGTTATGTAGGTGATCTTGTTTGTAGCACCTCACGTGAGTCCCTTGTTGATTATATTCTGATGGCATAACACGAGTATGAAGTGTGAACCACTATCTAAATAGCATGCCATTGAGATTCTTTTAAAGTATCCATGGCCGATCACCTTCATGCTTAAGGGCTTCACTATCAAGACATTTGAAAGCTCAATAGGTGGCTAGTACAAGGAGAGGCCAAATAGTTGCCTTTTTAAGATTAGTTTCCTAAGTTGAAGCCATAGAAGGTCTTTGAAAAGAAGCAGAGCAGTAATGGTTGATAAGGAAGCGACCTAGAGATCAATCGAGACCACGACCTCGTGACCTCCACCTCCTTGCCAGAGGTAGCCCTCAGCCTCCATGGCCTCCGCATACCACCTTCAACCATACCACCAATAGCGGTGGCATGCATACCCATGGTAGTATATGGTCCACTCTTTTAGATAAGTTAAACAAACCTTATTATTCTTTAAGAGGGAGGTAATATTTAAGAATCTTAAAGAATGATTTTACTACCTAGGAGGAGAGGAAGTAGGCAAAGTCATGATCAAACTTTGCCTTACCACCCATATGCTAGGCCATGTTTTAGAGGATTGCTTCAATTCAAGGATTGGCTTGAACATAACTTCAAGATCGGTGTTGTAGTTATCCCAAGGAATACCTGGAATTGTAGTTCCATTAGGTAATCCTTGGGATACATGTGATCCTACCAAAACTAAAGAAGGTTGGGATATTTCTTATCAAAACCTCAGAAGATCACAAAGATCAAGAAGCTTTCCTTTGCGGTGCACAGTCGCTCAAACCTCTAACATCAAGGAATATTTGCAAGTTGTCAGTGCCAACTATAAGAAAGGTGGAGCTCAGCAGTAGCAGTAGCATGTGTCAGCCTGGGATAGCCCTTTAGCACAACCAGAATGTGTCATACCCTGTTCACTTGATATTGATGACTTCTTCCATTTTAGCTAGCTCTTATCTTCTACTAGTAGAACTCTTATATCGGCGGATAAGGGCATCAAATCTTTACTTTACTTGATTTCTACTTTGTACCTCCAAACAATTCCAAGAAATTGAAGAATAAAACTAGTTTGAATTACATCTGTTCGATGGGTTATCTTCTTATTCTAATGATAACTCTTCAAGTCAAAATAATAATAAAATTGATCTTCCTCTTTCATTGAGTTGGACTTTCCAACTCGAATACTATGTTCTCTTGAGATAGACTTGGAATCATCCGATTCAGGGTCCCATAGGAAAAGGCAGGTGAGCCAATGTGCGGTAGAACCTTCCATTACCACAAGAGATCAGAAGTCAACCTCATAGTGGTAAGGTTCTACCTCTAGGGCACCTCAAGATAGGGAAACAAGTCATTGGTACTAAAGATGAATCCCTTCCATAGGATGCTCCACCCTTGGATATGCTTGTGGAAGACCACAGGTGGACTACAATCCTTTCTCATCTAAGAAAGTTGCCATCTAAGCTAAGCATATATGATGCCCTTGTCTTATCCAAAGAGATGAGGGATCACTAATCAAGGCTCTCCTTGATCTTGAAATATGCTTAGCTTACACTATAGGTGAGGAAGCACATTATGCAAAAGCTCAAGGATCACCTTCACAGATGAAGACCTTATGGGACTTGGAGCATCCCTCATATCATGACATGGGAGGTTGACTCAGTTCTCTGTGATTCATCATGAATATTATGAGTCTAAAGACCCTTCTATTTGAGGATCGACATCTCTCTCAGGAGATGATGATGTTGAGGAGGATTCAATGATCAAGGTAAGTGGGCTTTAGGTTCTATAGTGTTACCTTTGGAGATAGGTGAGAAGGCTAAGCCAAGTCTACATCATTGATTTGAATACTTCATTCACTTTACTTGGTAGGCCTTGGATACATCAAGATCATTCCATCCTCCCTCATGCATCAAGTTTAAAAGATGGAATTGAATATTATGGAGATGAAAAGCCATTTTCAGTTAAAGAGGTTGAGATTTATGAGGATGTGACCTACTATCTTCCTCAAAACACCCTTTCTTGTGAACTTGGATAAAACTCAGATGCAAACATAAAAGAAAAGAAAATGAAGAAAAAGAAAAGATAAAAGAAAATGAAAAAAAAAATATAAAGTCCAAGTGAACAAGAAATTGAAGAAGAAAATACGCATATCACATTCCACCGGTTCATTCCATCATATGGACATGTGTGGATGCTCAACCTCCACCCAGGTAGAAAAAATAGAGTTCAAGGTGGAGACCCCTAGTTGGCCTTACCGAGGTTGTGTTAGTTCATAGGTACCCTACTATTCACATAGACTTGGAATCCTCAGAGGATGAGTAATGTGATTAGTATACCCCAACCCTCTCATGGGTTCCATTGGAGGTGACTTTGATCAGATGAGATGAAGACCAAAGCAAAGTATTCAAATCGGTTTATGTGAAACTATTAGGTAGTGTTGGGAACCTTAGCTCTTACCTCACTTACATCTCAGAAAGTTGAAGGTTTAGTAGTTAAGGAAGTCCCTAAGTCTTCTCATGAGTATTCTCTTTCATGGATGGGTCATCATCCTATAACAAATCAAGATGTCTGAAGATGAAATATTGAATTATCAAAATCTTATTATAGGGTCATGCCTTTTGGTATTAAAATGATGGTCTATACCAATGAGCCATGACTCAGGTTTTGATGAACTCATCCATCATTGGGTTGAGTGATATGTTCATGATCTAGTAATTAAAGAGCAAAGAAAGGAAGACCATCTCTTTGACATGGCGGTAGTTTTGAGATTAAGATAATATAACCTCAAATGAATCTAAGTGTGCATTTGAAGTAACTTCAAAGAAATTCCTTGGGTTTGTTATTTACCTGAGAATAGAAATAAATCCAAAAGATTAAAAGCTATCTTAGAAATGCCACCTCTAAGTGTTTACTCCTTCATTCTTTCAGGATGATTGGCATATCAAGATGCTTTATCTATATTGAGATGCAAGTCATCTCATCTTATCAAAAGGATGCCAAGTTCAAGTGGATGATGCGTTAGCATGCATTTGAATATCAAACATATTTGGTGGCCGTTATTTAGTATCCCTATCTAGGCGGGGCCACTCATCTCACATTCTGCATTGGATGACTCTCTCGGCTCTGTTATCCCAAGCAATGATGAAAGGAAACTTGTAACTACCTCGACCATCGTCTCATTCTATAAGCAAACTATCCACTAGAAACATTGCCTAGCTTTGATCTTTGCTTTCAAAATCGATGATATGCTTTCTCATAAGTGAACTTGATCTCTAGAATAAATCCTTTGTAGTAACTCATGAATCAATGCTATTGGACTTTGGCATGTTGGCCCTGATTCTCTCATAGTTTGATATCACATTTGTTCTTGCGTAAGGGCAGAGCACTAAGATTTCTTAGCGGACACCCACTTTCTTTGATTCTCAAGTGATGATCTCCCGATGAATAAATCATGAACTTAGGGGAGGCTCCATAGATGGGAGATGTATTTTTATGGTGCCTCTTTTCTTAAAGGTGAAGCAAATCTATTCTCCCAAGAAAGGCGGTATAAATAGTTCTTATAACTCCAAACCTGATATGATGAGATTCTCATACTATCTTTCCAACCCCGCACCAACAATAAAGCCAAGTATGAGGCTTTGATTGCTAGTTAGCCATCACTATTAGTGTCAGAGCATCAACATCTTTGGATTCTCATTGGTCATCAACAGTTGTTGGGTCCTACCAGTTCTCAAGCCCAAGCTTCATCATTACTACGGTATATCATAAAGTTGTTGGCCCAAATTCTAAAGTCACCATCTACAAGGTTCCTGTAGAAGCATTAGAGATGCCTTGGACAAACTTTCGAGTTGACATGTCGGAAGATGAGTCCATTTCAAAGGGTCCAAAATAGATAAGTTATCCTTATTGATGTTGACTCATCAGATTTCTCTTGAAGGAGGTTATATCACCAAAATGGACAAGGAGTTGGATTGGAGGAAACCATTCATAGACTTGAACCGCTACCTCAAAAATCACAAACCCATCAGGTGAAATAGGGTGCCCTCTCTCTTCTTGATGGCACCACCATCATCCTTTGACCATGTGATTAAGTTGTTTAGACAAACACGAAGCATGGCATTATGGTGAGATACATTGAGGTCTCTACAAAGCACATCAATCAGTCAAGATGAAGATGAAATCAAGACGGATACTATCTGATGATTATGGCGCATGGATGTAGTTGGGAATGTCCTTCGATTAATGTGGGCGTGGTATCAACCAATCGAACATTCTACACCCCACATTCATGGCCATTTGAGTGTTGGTAACATTGTGTCGATGATCCTCCTTCTTAGGCAGGTTCATCTTAGGCGCCACTACTTTTCAAGTGGAAAGCCATCCCACAAAGAGGTCACATGCATGTGCTTTGATTTTCAAGAACCATATCATATAGGTTGGTGCCTCGATGAATTATATCGATGATGCACTTGCATGAAGATCAATAGCCTAGAAGACATGGTGTAAATGGAGATACTACATATCATCTGAGAAAATGGGCGAAAACATTCAATAAAACTCTCATCCATCTTGAAGAATCTTAATGATGACAAGCGATAATGGAATGAGTTGGTTGAAGCCTTGTGGGCCCACCCATCACATACCAAACTCCAACTCAATCACCCATTTTCTTTGGTGTATGTTCAAAACCATTATATCTTTAGAAGTTCAACTCCTACCATGAAGGATAGCATGGGTAGCAAGATCACTTCTAGAGCGAATGCAAAGTTGTTAGAAGAGCTCAGGTTTGGAGGAGAGTCATGGGCATGCCATAATCTCAAGTTGTACAAGGCAAAATGATTCAAACTCACAAATGGTCCACTTGATCTTTTCTGTAAGAACTTGTGTTAGTCTGGAGACCAATTGTTTCATCAAGATGGGAGGCGTTTGAACCCACTTGGGAAGGCTCTTATGTAGAGAAGGCCTCAGGAGGATCTTATCCTTGATTGTAAGGGGAAACAGTGCTTCCATGGGTATCAGAAATATTACCCATGAAATAAATCATGTTTGAAAATAATCATTAATAAAAGAACAAAATTTGATTCCATTCATGAAATCTTCTCTTCTTTTTGAGTATTGTTTGCTTGTCTTGTGAATCCATCGTGATGTCTAGGGTAGGTGTAAGAGTCCCCGGTGGCATTTATCTTTCAAAACAACACAATCTTGATGCTTTTAGAATAAGAGAACCAAGGCATCTATTTGATTCTTAACTAAGATAGGTGTGAGAGAACCCTGACATCCTTTCTTGGTTGAATCTTTGCCATATATGTGGCATCATTTATCAAATCCCAGTGTTTTAAGGTAGATTAAGAGTCCCCATATTCCTTTTGACAAATGCAACATAACACATATCTTTTTGTCTCGAGCTATTTTGATGGGAGCAATCCCTTTATGGCCCTCACTCATTATTTTAGATTCGGTCACATGCTACCTCTAGTATGTCACCCTGGTCATTGTGGTTTAGAGGATGAGTCCCTGCTTTCTTCCTAACTTAACCATTCAAACCATGAGCACTTTGTTGGTATGGTAGTCTTCACTACCAGTCACCTCATGTTGACTTTGCTTAAAGATGTGAGTCCGTGCTTCTTCTTGAACTAGCATCTCTACAGGTTGAGTATATGAGGTTTAGGATAAGTCCCAGGCTCCTTCTCTTACTTGAGTTGACATAAGTCCCCGGTGGAATTCACTTGTAGTCAAGGTGGGATAGCACTTGTTGGAGAAGACAAACTATCCCATTAGTTCTATAGGATGTGAGTCCCCAAGCTTTCTTCTAGGTGATTATTGCAAATCGATGGGAACTTTAGGTTGGTTGATATTATCTTGATGACTCACCGGTGGTTACACCTCTCTTGGTGATATGAGTCCCACTTTCTCCTTGAGTTGGACGAATACATTGGATATATGACTAGCCATGTCATATCTCAGGTGTTGGATTAAGCCCTTTCCCCATCCCTGTGGGCATTTTATTTGGATCAGTCCTTTGACCCATTTAGACACTACCGGGTTACTTTTGGATTGGATAGTTCCCCTTTCTTAGCCACCCATGGTTGGAGAATTTGTTGGCGGTGATTCTCTTAAAAAAATTTGAGATATATCTAGGTTGATATAAGCTCCTTCTCAATTTATTCCCTCACAAACTAATAGGGTCCATGTTAAAACAAATTAAACAAAATAAATAAATTTTATTTAGTTGTGGATTAGGAATTCAAGCCCCAAAGTCCCAAGCGGGCATCCATCTTTAGGGGTGTGAGAACTCCCTATAGGAATTGCGACTACCGTTGAGATAAATCCACAGTTGGTACTCACTCTGTAGTAACCCTTAGGTTGGGTTCAATCTATTTTCCATAAGCATGTTACCGCAGTCATTCCTTTGGAAGATGTAAGACTATGATGCATTCTTTCTAGCATGATTGTCCTGATGATGGCAGTAGGTCATATTTGATTTGTTGCCCAAAGCAGATCACCCTGGTCTTTTCTAGTGGAAGATGTGAGTCTTTGAACTTTCTTCCCTTGAATTGATCATTGCAAATCGAAAGGCACTCCTTTGGTTGGATAGTTCTCCCATCAGTCGGGAAGCTACTCTTTTTTGAGTAATTTGAGATAAATATAAGCTCTTCTCGCTAGTTTGATCCATCAAACAAAATCCAAACAAACAAATCTAAAAAAAATTAAAATTAATCTTGACTATCTTTAAATTTTAAGTCCCTGGCATTCACTCAATAATTCGACCCAGGTTGGGTTCAATTTATCTTGCCCAGATTACCCCACAAGGTTCTTTGGAGGATGTAAGTCCTACTTTCTTTACAACTGTTGCATGAAAAGGCATCCCTTTGGTTGGTAGTCTATAGTGTTTAGTACTACCCTTTGGATTGGTAAATCACGAGTTAGGTTTAATGGCTCTTACTCGAGCAATCCATCATGAAACCAATAGGGTTCATCTCAAATTCACAAATTAATGAAACAAATTCAACCCTCTTCCCAGGGATGATCAATTTCTCTCCTGGTGAGATTCAATTAAACCAAACCCTCTCTTGTGGATGACTTGAACCACTTCCCTAGTGGAAGGTTCACCTACATTAGTGGATTCTTCCCTCTCTATGTCACGGACATGGTAGAGCCACATTACTAAGCTTAGATCTTTCACTTTGGGTTAGGATAGATTTTTTGTTAGTCTTTGTGATCTTTGTGTTGTTGATCATTTGGTCAACCTTTCATGGTGTTCTTTGTCAATCACCACAAGTTGTGACAAGATAAGCTCTATCCATTTTAGACATGGGATTTCTTAGACTTTAAGAGTTTTTTTGGTCTTAAGATCTAGTGATTAGATGGACATAGGAGACTTAGAAAGTTACCCATAGGAATAGGTCATGCCTTAGGGTGTTAAAAATTCAC
Organism: Cymbidium sinense; assembly: GCA_021442155.1. Classification (NCBI taxonomy): domain Eukaryota; kingdom Viridiplantae; phylum Streptophyta; class Magnoliopsida; order Asparagales; family Orchidaceae; genus Cymbidium; species Cymbidium sinense. The sequence goes on from CM038220.1 coordinate 75,734,516, forward strand.
CCTTAGCTTAAACCATTCACTTTCCTTCCTTCAAGTCAAACTCCAAATCATGATTTTCTCAAACTCAAATCAACTCCATATTGAAATCCATGATTGAAATTTATGATTGAAACCCATGAATGAAATTCTAATTCAAATTTTCCTAAGTCCTTAATTTTCCTTTAAGGACTTAACAAAATCATGATCAAAACCAATTCATGAGATTTTCTCATAATTCATTTATATTCTCATTTATATTCACATATATAAATGAAATATAAATTCAAACCAATCAAACTAAACTCAAAATTTAAAATCAATTCATGAAATTTTTTTCTAAGTCCTTAATTTCCTTAAGGACTTAACTAAATCATGATCAATTCAAACTCATGGGATTTTCTCAAAATTCATTTATATTCTCATTTATATTCACATATATAAATGAAATATAATATAAATCATATCCTCAAATTAAATTCAAATCTAAAATCTTTCTTAAGTCCTTAATTTTCCATTAATGGACTTAGCTAAATCATGATCAAATCATTCAAATTCATGGGATTTTTTTCATAATTATATTCTCATTTATATTCACATATATAAATGAAATATAAATATAAATCAATCAAATCAAATTCAAAAAATTTCAAACTCCAAAATTTTCCAAGTCCTTTAAATCCTCTTAATGGACTTAGCCTAAATCATGATCAAATCACTTCAAATCCTTGAAATTTTCTCATGATCATTTATATTCTCATTTATATTCACATATATAAATGAAATATAAATTCAAACAATCAAAACCAATTCCAAAAATCAAACTCAAATCCATTAAGCCTTTCAAGTCAAAATCTTGAACTTAGCCAAATCAACTTCAAATCAAGCCAAACTCTTGATTTCTCTTCATGATTCAATCAACCCTACAATTGAAACCAAATATAAATACAAACTTCAATCACTAAATCAAAATCAATTCAAAATCAAACCCAAATCTTTCATATTCTTCCTTTGAATATGAAATTGTCAAATGGATCAAAACCCATTTGACTTCAAACCACTTGCAAATGGATTTATATTTCAATCATAAGTCCATATACAAGTTCAATCAAACTCAAATCAAGCTTTGACCAAGCCATTTGACCCACTTAGGCTCACTTGACCCAAAGTGACCTAAAAGTACCTTATGAGCCAAATTCTAATCCTAACCAAATTGGATTGAATCAAACTCACCTATACCTCTCATCATGATCAACAATCATCATGGGATGATCAATCAATCAAATTGGGTCAAACCAAGTCAAACCTAAGGGTTGACCAAGTCAACACTTAGCCCAAATGAAACCTAACATAGCCAAAATTTACCATAGGCCAAATTGATTGAAACCATTGATCTAAGTTCATTCATGACTATGTTTGAACTTGACCAAGACATTTGAGCCTAACCTAGCTAATTGGCCACTTGACCCAAGTTGACCCAACTTGACCTAAAAGTCAAAATGTGTCAAAACTTGATCTAAGCCAAATTGATTGAAACCAATGGGTCAAGTTCATTCCAAATCACTTGTTGAACTTGACCAAAGCCTCAATTGGCCAACTAGACCTAACTAGCCCAATTGACCTTAGACTTGACTAAAGGGGTCATGTTGAGCCAAATTGAACTTAACCAAAATTGATTGGAAATAAAGATACCAATCCACTCCATATGACTAACCAAACCTAAACCTACCCTTGACCTAACAAATAGGTCAAATGGATTGGTCAACTTGACCCATTTGACCTAAATGAGTCATATGAGCCAAATTCAAAACTAACCAAATTGAATCAAACCAAAACCAAATATTTCAAATGGTCATATGAACTTGACCCAACCCTTGGTTTGACCCAATTTGACCAATTGGTCAACTTGACCCAAGTTGACCCATTTGAACTAAATGGGTCAACATGAGCCAAACCTTATCAAATGAATTCCAAATCTCATGAAACTTGAAACCTAGTTTCTCCACATACCAACATATCCAAATTGAAAAATTAGCAAAATGACCATTCTACCCTAGGCCATAGAACAAATTTTGGCTAATCCATGGGTAATTTGGTCCCTCTTCATATCAACTTGATTCCTAATAGCTCAAGGGGACCAATGAAGAGTGGTGCACTAACCCAATGGGTTTGGGTTGACCAAATGGACAAGGCCAAACGACCATATCAAATTGGGTGATTCAAAACCCTCCTTCCACTCAATTTGATGCACATGGGAGGTTGGCAATCCTCTCAGACCTCAAACCAACCATGTGCCAACTCAAACTATCAAACAACCCTCCAATGTGGTCAATTGGATCAAAATGGCAAGGGTGGTGTTGGCAATCCGATTGTCATAGGGGATATACTCCCCTAATTCAATTTGAAATCATCATTCCACATTCAATCAGGGTGAGTGTTAGAAAGATGAGAGCCATCCAAGCTTTCTAAGGGATTTGAAGATTTCTCAATTTTCTCATTGAAAATAGGAGACTTGAATCTTAACTTCCTCTACTCAAATCCATTCCAATTCTCTTGCACACTCCCTCGAGGATCAATTTGAGTGCACCAAGCTCCATTAGTTCCCAAAACAAGGAGAGTCTCAATTGGATCAAGCGCAAGGTGAAGTGTGTTGGTCCATAAGATCCACTCAACCCAAGGCTTGAAACTTTCAAGGCTTCATCTCCACTAGATAAGCTACCTCCCAGCTTAAGTGCGGTGATCACCTCAGTGAGGTATGAAATTTTGACCACTATAGCTTAGGGGTGTTGGTCTTTGTGAAAGAAATTTTTTTCAAGTCATGAAATCCATCATTGGATGTGCTTCTCATTAGCTTTAGATGGTGTGTGTAAATTTGATTCAAGCTCAATCGAGCTTGGATCTTCCCATCATGGGCTCTATTGATCTAAGGGAAGAGAGGAGATCCATCCATCACATTTTGGATGGGCGAATTATTCCACATTTTAGAAATATTTTATCCTTTTAAAACAGGGATGATCCTCATTCGATCTTTGATCGAATGGATCAAAGCCATCCGCAGCGCCATTTGGATGTGACGTTTAAGTAACTCAAGGTGTAATACATGTAAAGCGACCACCGCCGTGTATGCGTGTGAGGGGATTAGGATTTAATTAATTTATTAATCTCTAATCTTTAAAATTCATATCTCTTTAAAATTCAAAAAATATGATAAAATTCTATGGAAAAATAATTCAACCTAGAATATTTTAAAATAATTTCAATGGATTTTGAATTATCTCTTGATTTTTTTTATTGGAAATATCATTTTGCTAATTACTTCTTAATTAATCCTTTAATCCCAAACTTCTTGGGTATGTTTTGGGGATGACCTCACTCCCTAATTTTCTTGGATTTATTTGCTTAATTGGGGAATTGCATATGTGTTTTTAATTACCCTCCTTAAGAATTAAGGGTTTAGAGGGATTTTGGGAATAATTTTTTTTAAGCTATTCCCTAAACACTTTTCTTTCCTTAATCCTCTTATTAAAGGTTAATTCATTAATTATCCCCTTAATTAATTTCTAAAATTCTAAAACTTTCAAAACTTAATTAATCTACTTTGGGTAGATGCTTAGGTGTTTAATAGCTAAGTTCAATTAAGGAAATCAAAACCAATTCATATGTGTGAAGGGTTTGAAATTACTTAAGTTAAACCCCTTAGCTTAATTAACCATTAATCATGAGCCAAATTGCATTAGGCCCTTTTCTTCTAGGTGCATTGCAAATTTAAATTCTTGTGAGTTTTTTGTCATCTCATTGGCTCATAATTATTTGGTTAACTATGCTAAGGTGGTGTAGGTAAGGGTTAATTAACTTGCTTAATTCATACCTTAATTAACATATAAAAATGAATCTAATCATCTAAAAATTAAACAAAAATATCAAACACATGTGGGAATGGGTTAGGAACAACAAACTCAATCACATTTTCAAAATTAAATCAAACTTAAAACTAAACAAAATCACATTGAATACACTTTCTTATTTCATAAGAATGTCTTTAGGATTTAATTAAAGTGAATGTGTTTACATGCTTTCATTGCTTTGATTCTTTCCCAACATGTTAAATTTGTATGTCATGTGGTTTCATGCATTCATATTTTCAAATTCAAATTTAAAATGAAATTGTTTACTTTATGTCAAATTTGCATGTGTTGGCTAAAGTAGAAATATGAGTGGCTATTATCACTACTAAATTCAAATTATTTTCAAAAATATAAATCAATTATCAAATCTGAAAGTGTACTACTTATATTTTAATTATAAGCTTGCATGTGAAGAAAATATAAGGATGTATAGCATATGTTTCCTTCTCTTATGTTTGTATAGTTTTGAATAGGGGTAAGATGTATGGTTCATTTGAAAAGAACCTAACACTTACCTAATTCATATCTATTCATTCTATGCTATCACTTAAGAAGGGTTACCTATGCACACATAAATTGCATAAACAAAATGAATCAATTAATACAACTTTTGCATTCTTTCTTTTTCCATTTCATTTCTTTTATACACATGTTTGTATTTAAGGAAAGTGGTATATTAGTCTGGACAACCCCAAGGTTGTGAGACTTTAAGTAGCCTAAGTAGGTCTTGTACCTTACACTAGTTAACAATGGATTGTACTCACTTATGCCTTTCTTACTTTCATGTGTGCATGTGAAAATTGGATAAGAAACCCTTTTCTACTTAGAAAATCATGCATATTAAACTTCAAATTTCCTTAAATGAATTACTTAGCATGCATCATAAAGTGTGTTAAATATTCTCATTTGTGTGTATAGATATGCTTAGGATCTATTCATATGCATGTTATACATGTTGGGAAAGAAATGAAGTGATGTGTTTATGTGAATTTGATTCATTTTATTTAATCTTAAAATGCCTTTCTTTTGAATAGGTTTAGAGTTCATCTAAACTTAGGATTAATTAAAATATTTAATCAAAACATTCACTAAACAAAACTAAAATGTGAATCTACTTTAGAAATTACTTAGGTTAGGGAAGGAAAGAGAAGTTCTCTTCTCTTTCCCTCTCTTATAACTTGTAATTAATGATTCACTTGAACTAATCAAAACATGAAATAAAAATCAATCCAAAATAATTAAACAACTAAATGAAATCCTCCTCTAAGTTGAACATGTTTTCACACTTAGAAAACTTGAACCTAAAGCCATAGCTAAGCATACCACGAAAACCTTCAAAGCACACACATTAGCCTAAGTCACCACTTTTAGCTTTAGGTTAGGGCGGTACATGGTTTGATATTTTATTTTATTTTGTGATATACATTTTAGACTATGTTAGGTGTATGCTCATAGAATGAATGGTAGGGACTCTTAGTCTAATCATTATTTTATGAGATTGTGCTTAAGGCTATCATAAAAAATATAAATGCTTGTAGGTGCTTTATACCTAAGCATAATCAATAGGCCGGTGGACTTAGTCACCCATGTGTGGGGTGTTAAGTCCA
>CM038220.1:75740103-75819000 GCA_021442155.1 Cymbidium sinense
GAAATGTTTTGGTGGATTTGGTTTGATTCAATTTAGTTTAGGTTTCAATTTGGTTCATATGACTTCATTTAGGTCAAATAGGTCAAGTTGACCAATATGACCCATTTGACCTATTTGAGCTAGGTCAAGGGTAGCTTTAGGTTTGGTTAGTCATATAAAGTGGATTGGTATCTTTGTTTCCAATCAATTTTGGTTAAGTTTGAATTTCAACATGGTCAAGTTGGGTTAGTTCAAGGTCAATTGGGCTAGGTTAGGTCTAGTTGGCCAATTGAGTTTTTGGTCAAGTTCAACAAGTGATTTGGAATGAACTTGACCCATTGGTTTTAATCAATTTGGCTTAGATCAAGTTTTGACACATTTTGACTTTTTAGGTCAAGTTGGGTCAACTTAGTCAAGTGGCCAATAAGTTAGGCTCAAATATTGACTTGATCAAGTTCAAACATAGGTCATGAATGAACTTAGATCATTGGTTTCAATCAATTTGGCCTATGATGGATTTTGGCTATGTTAGGTTTTGGCTATGTTAGGTTTCATTTTGGCTAAGTGTTGACTTGGTCAACCCTTAGGTTTGACTTGGTTTGACCCAATTTGTGTGATTGATCATCTCATGATGATTGTTGCACACAATGTGAGGCCTAGGTGAGTTTGATTCAATCTAGTTTGGTTAGGATTAGAATTTGGCTCATAAGGGTACTTTAGGCCACTTTGGGTCAAGTGAGCCTAAGTGGGTCAAATGGCTTGGTCAAAGCTTGATTTGAGTTTGATTGAACTTATATATGGACTTATGATTGAAATATAAATCCATGGTTTGAAGTCAAATAGGTTTTGATTCATTTGATAATTTCATATTCAAAGGAAGAACATGAATGGATTTGGGGTTTGATTTTTGAATTGAGTTTTGATTTGGAGATTAAGGTTTGTATTTATATTTGGATTCATGATTGTAGGGTTGATTGAATCATGAAGGAAAATCAAGAGTTTGGCTTGATTTGAAATTGATTTGGCTAAGTTCAAGATTTTGACTTGAAAGGCTTATGTTGGATTTTGAGTAAATTTGAGTTTGATTTTTGGATGTGGTTTTGATTGTTTGAATTTATATTTCATTATATATGTGAATATAAATGAGAATATAAATGGGTTATGAGAAAACTTCAAGGATTTGAAGTGATTTGTGCATGATCTAGGTTAAGTCTTTAAGAAGAAGTTTAAAGGACTTAGGAAATTTTGGAGTTCGGAGCTTCAATTTTTTTGAATTTGATTGATTTGAATTTATATTTCATTTATATATGTGAATATAAATGAGAATATAAATGAGTTATGAGAAAGTTTCATGAATTTGAATTGACTTGAAGATGATTTTGGATAAGTCCTTAGGAAGAGATTAAAGGACTTATGAATTTTTGGAGCTCGGAGTTTGAATTTTGGATTTAGATTTGACTGATTTATATTTATATTTCATTTATATATGTGAATACAAATGAGAATATAAATGAGTTGTGAGAAAATCCCATGAATTTAAATTAATTTTGATTTGATTTAGGCCAAGTCTTTAAGGTGGAAATTAAAGACTTTGAAGATTTTTGGAGTTTGAAATTTCATTCATGGGTTTCAATCATGGATTTCAATCATGTGGCATTGATTTGAGTTTGGAGAAAATCAAATAAGATTGATTTGGAGTTTGACTTGAAGGAAGGAAGGTGGGGAGTGGTTCAAGCAAAGGGTAGGAAAATTTTCCTAACACCACTAAGGCATGACCTATTCCTATGGCTAACTCTTGTAAGTCTCTGGCTAGGTTGAGTGTCCACCTAATCACTAGATGTGTCTTAAGACTAAGGAACTCTTAAAGTCTAAGAAGAGTCTTATGTCTAAGATGGAGGGTTTGAGAGCTCATTCTAAAAATAAGGTCAACACTCAGGTTGCTCCTCATACTCTCAAAATTGACATGGAATTATAACCATAAGAGCTAAGAATGACATTGCTTCAGAAAAGCAATGTGAAACTTTTATTTTAGAAGAGCCACATGATTGGGGGAAACCCTTCATTGACTATTTTAAAGAAGGTAAATTACCAAATAATAAATCAATACCAGCTCAAATTGAGAAGAGAATGTTGTGCTATACTTTCTTCAACAACACTTTATATCATAGATACTTTGAACAAATGTGGCTACCATGCCTAAATGCAGATGAAGCTAACAAAGTGATGGTTGAAGTTTATGAAGGACTTTGTGGTACACATCAGTTAGGTCCCAAGATGACAATAAAGATTAAAAATATGGGCTATTATTGGCCATATATGGTGAGAGACTGTATCAATCATGCTAAGAGGTGTCAATAATGTCAAGTACATGAGAATATAATCCATCAACCTCCAAATTCACTACACCAATAATAGCATCTTGACCATTTGAATGTTTGTTATAATTGATTAATTGGACCATTGTTATTAGTCTGCTTCATCCCATGATGATTATTTCTCTAAGTGGAATGAAGCTCCATTTAAAGAAGTTACTGTTGATCGAGTGAAATCTACAATCAGTGCAATCATCACCAGGGTAGACCTTGTCGACTTTGCTCATTTGCTAACAAAGGATGATGTCTATGACTTGTATTCATAAATTTGGATTTAAGTTAAACATAAATACTTTGAAATTTTAGATAATAATAACCCCCTCCGGTTTGATTCTATTATCAACACAACCATCACTAGGGTAAACCTAGTCAACTCTATTATTTGTTAGTAGATGATTGGGCTTACAACCAAAGTTTGTGATTGTATTTTTCATATTAAAATAGAGAAATAATTATTTTAAATATGAAATTTCTCTATTAAGGCTTTTGGTGGTTATATGCAAATGAACAAATCAAAACTTGTCTTTAGTGATTGATCATTTGATTTAGAATCAATCCAATCAACTCCTATTTTGTAAGGAGGATTGGATTGATTAAGTGAGACTTATGACTTCACCATATAGATAAAATGGCCCAATCGAGTCCAATTTAAATTTCATTGAATTTTGTGCAATCTATAAATTTGCATGCTTTATGAGGTAATTAAGGCTATGCCTAAGATACTCCTCGTGAAATGTGTAAGTCAATTGAGAGTACTTGCACACTTCCTAAAGTATTTGGATTTATATCATCTCATTATATACACAAATCTTGAAGTAGTAAGAAGAAGTTTGACTACCTCATAATGTGTATTCATTTTAATTTCATTTAAGCATAATTGATCACTCATGCACATTTTAGCTTAATCTACATGAAGCTTACATTGAGATGCGAACTTCATTTCCATAAGCTGCTTACATGTCTTTTAAGCATTTTACTATAGTGTATTTGCTTTATAATGCATGTAAGACTCATCTCCTTATAACATTTACATGCATCTTGGTGTGATAGACTTGTATATATAGTTGCTTTGGAGTATCTATAAGTATCTTAAAAGCAGCTTGATATGAATATCTATTTAATATATTAGGCTTTAGGTTTGATAACCTCACTTCATGGTCATTTGAGGTTCTCTTAATCATCTCAATATAGATTGTCAAACAATCAGATATTCAACAAGAAGTTGCATTCATACTCGTTAGCAGGTTGCAAAATTTTATTGTTGCCTTTTAACATATATTCAAATGATGTTCTTGAGTTGAAAAAAATTTCCAAGGCTCTACTAGTTCACATTTGTTTGACCCTTGTTCGTGCTCTTAAATGAGCTACTTTATCTCATTCTTCTATGTAAGCAGGATATCAAATCTAGCAGAAGAGTTATCAAACTCAATTCAACTTTCCTTCGAGTCTAATTGATGTTTATTGGTGTATAGATTCAAGAGCTTTCAATGTCACGACAAATTTCATTTAAGTTTTATTCTAATATGATTTTTGCAAATTCATTTTTTGTTTTAGGAATTTATATTTTAATTTAATATCAATTTTGACTTTGATTTATACTTCAAGTGTCTTTTATTGTCCCTTATTAATCCAGATTTTGATAGAATTTTGGCAGCACCTCCCGTAGCAGGGGAGATTTCTACCAAAGCTAGGGCTACCCACCCGTCTAGAAAGACGAGCATGGGTGCATAATAATAAAACACAAACATACACTCATGTATATACACATCAAATTATATCTTTCCAAAGAGGAACACAAGATAATGAAATATGACAAGTTTTTTTTCTTCTTGAATAGATTTAACTAAAAATTTTGTTTTCTGGATTTGTGGAAATGGTTCGGGTAAAGATTGGTAGGTGGGTTTGCACGGGATCAAGATAGCGAGGGACGGAAGAGAAAATTAGTCTAGTGTGGGAAGAGGCTTGGGGGTGCTGAACGCAAGGTGGCAGCTGGAGTTGAGGGATGAAACAAGTGCAGTGGAGTTGGGGTAGTTGATTGGCATTTAAGGGAACCGAGATGGTCTATGGCTAGTTGAAGAAAGAAAAGGAGAGCGACAGGTTGTGACGTGGGTGGACAAGGTTCCTGTGTGGCTTTAGAAAATAAGAAGAACAAGAGGAGTCTGGTTACTTGTGTTTAACGAAAAGGGGGGAATGGTTCGTCCGACTACTGTTTGGTCTGACAGATGGAGTGAGAGAGGGAGTTCGATAGCTTGGATTACAACAGGGATGGACATGGTGGAAGCATTGACAAGCAGATACAGTCGAATGGCAGCCAATGGGGGTGGTGCCGAGCGTAGGCATGCTTATGGGAGTGGGGTCGAGCGGGCGTTCGGCTAGGAGGAAGAGATGGGAATGCAACCACTCAGTTTTGGAAGCTCAAATTTAGAGGGCCTGTGCGGCATGCACATGGAATAGAGTTAGGGCCGGCTAGCCTTTTTTTAGGGTTAGATATTAAGATGTATATATTGGCTTTTTTATTTGAGTGACCCTAATATGAACTTTTATGGAGGCATTATTATATGGCCTATATATATGTTAATTCTAGGTTATTCATTATTTTGGACGCAAACAAGACTTTCTCTCTTTTGAGATTGAGATCATTTGGTTTGGCCGAATTGGGTCAATTTAGAAAATGCATCGCTCATCGCTCAACATTCACGCAGACTCATCTAAATTGAGAGTGAAAAATCTCATTTGATAGTCTTTGATATTTTGACGCTAACAGCATGGTCAATTTTACAAATAAAGGTCATTTGGACATCACTGCGGCTTCTTAATCTTGACATGTGCATCAATGAATTGATGACCCTCCTTCTTGATTGGTCGACCATTGAATTGTGTAATATGTATATTCTAATCAATTTTGACATTCTGAATATAATGGTGATGTTCGTTCATCAATCGGATGTCATTTCGACTAATTTTCGACACCATCGAGTGTATTTCAGCTCATTTATATACTATTGCATACGAAGTCCATTAAATTTATTCTTGTGAGCTCAACTCGACTGATGTAGCATGCATGGAGGTCAACACCCCGTTCTTCTCCCTTCTCAGTTTTACATCAAATCAAAATAAGGGAGGTTGATTTTGATTCAAGCTTTCTCATTTCACCACCAAACTTCAATTCCTTTTGCACACACCTTCCACGCACTATATTGAAGCCATCCAAATCATTTCCCAAGCTCCAAAGCCACTGGAAGCTCGAGTTCAATCAATGAAGCTCCAATGTGCATGGATTGGTCATTTGAGGATCTACTTCAAATCAAGTCCCAAGCTTCTCAACAGGGCTTCGTCTCTACTAGACGAAGCTTCCTCCATCAATCCCACCGCTGGTCTTGAGCTCCAGCGAGATAATCCTTCAAAACAGTAGCCTATGTGATTTTTTTGGTCTTTATGAAAGAATGTGTATGTCATGCAATCTTAGTTGTTGGATGTGTTCCTCTCCTTCTCTGAATGGTGTGAGATCATTTTAGAATCATTCCAAGTTCTAGTGAGCTCAGATCGGATGGAGAAAGGCGAACGACATCCGTCTTTTGCCACTTACGAAGGAAAAATCACGGGCCATCCATTCCGCCTGATTAGAATGGATGATTGGGATTAAATCATGCTTAAATCCCTTGATTATTCCCTCTAAACCTTGGGAGTAATTGTGGTCGTCCACCTTATCGAACGCATAGAGAAAGCACATTCGGCCGACTTAATGCATGATGACAACTTAAATAACCAATCATGGTTATGTGGAAAACCACATGGTCGGATTAGATTAGGGCTTTAATTAGAGACAATTAATTAATTTTTAATGATGAATCTTCAATAATTCATAACTAATTATAGAAAATCCAAAAAATACATATACTGGTTCATGTTAAAGGTATTTTAGAGAAGAATTTAATAAAAATATTTTAATAGATTTTAAACAGTAAACATAACTTAATTAGGGTTTAATTAAAAAACTCAATTATCTTAATTATTCTCTAATCTCTCAAGTGATTAATCCCAAAATTTTTGAGAATGTTTAAGAGGATGACTTCCTCTAATGTGGGATTTATTACTTTAAATTAGTAGGATTGATTGATTAAGCCCTAATACCCTCTTAACTTCATTAAGGGGTGATTAAACATATGGATAGTGATTAATTAATTATTTGGACTCCCTAATCACTATTGAATAGTTAAGAGAGTTAAGAAAGTGGATTAGAGCCTCCCTCTTAATCCTTTCTCTAATTTTCCCTCTCTTTTCAACTAAAGTCCTAATAATCAATTAATTAACTAATTAAAAACTTAATTAGTTAAATTTGAATTCAAATCATATGATATTATGCTTAATCTAGTGGATGACTTATGGAAATAGGTGGGGATCTCTTTCCCTACCTTTTCCCTTAAGCCCATCTCATTTCAAGATAATTATTAACTTGCTTAGAACTTTCATACATTTGAATGTGTATTTAGCTAATGAATGAGAATCCTCTTTTTCTATAAAACTCATTTATGCATCCTACATTTAAGTGTGCCAAAAACATGTTGCCTATAGAGATATGTTTAGGACTTAATCATATACATGTTATATATGATGGGAAGAAATGAATAAACATGTGTTATGTGATAGTAATTAACTCTAATTAATCTTAAGATGGCTTTCTTATTGAATGAGATTATTTAAAGTGAACCTAAACCTAGGACTAATTAAAATATTTAATAAGTCATTCACTAAAGAGAATTCATTTAAATAATTTACTTTAGATGTGACTTAAGATAGGCATAAAAGAGAGTGATCCTCTCTTTTCTTATCTTTATAATACTTAGTTATAAAGTATAAATTAAATGAAACAAAAAAAATTAAGTAAAACTTACAAATCAATTAAGCCACTTAAAGTGAAACCATTCTTTCTAATTAAATCCTTTCTTATTTAGAAAATTATAATAAAGCCTAGTTAAGACATACCACACAAGCTTTAATACACACACCTTAGATTAAATCACCACTTTTAGCCTTATATTTGTCGTGCATGGTTTGATGTTTAGTTTTATGATGTATTATTGTAGACTGGATGTTAGGGTGTATGCTTTATAGACTAAATGTTAGACCGTGATTATCATAATTATACTTTATGCAGGATATTGTGCTTAAAGGATGCTTAAAAATAAATATAAATGCTCTCTTTTTTAGGTTGCTTAACCCCTAAGCATAATCAAAATTAGTACATGTAGACTTGGTGACCCATGTGCTAAGTCCAAAATATTCATATAACTGCTTGAGTTGTATTGTTTAGCTAACACTTGTTTTACAAGTATAATTAGATTTATTTTTCCTATCTTTAATGTAACTTTGTATTAGAAATTAGGATTAGTGTTATGGGAGATTAGGATAAGCGGTGGCTAGAAGGCTTTGTCCTATGAGGCCCCGTGATGCCTTTGAAGCAAAAAAATCCAAACAAAGAAGAAAAGAAGTGAAAACATGAAGATATGAAGAATGAAGACCCCCATATCATTTATTTATTTGTCATTGTAATTATTCTTTCATATACCGGGTTGCATAAGGGTAGAGCTTGACTACCCATTTTCATTTCGGGTTGTACGGTCCGCACTGGCCTGTTATTCTTTTACCTTGGGTTTATAAATTGTTTGATGTTTTGTTTATAATTGTGCAATAGAAATGATATATTTTTTTCTAGTTTCTTCATATGTGGTGATTTAATGTGTTTAGATCCGACATGCTCTTAGGAAAAATAAATTTTACACCCCAACTATAACTCATAACTTAATTTTATAAATAACTCATAACCTCTTATAAAGACTAGGCATTAAATCAAGATAATTAAAATATTTAGCAACCTCTTTGCTTGATGTTGTATGCTTAATATCATGCATGTCATCTTGTTTCACTTTTGCTAAGAGATGGTTTCCATTCTTGCATGATAGGGGAAAACTTGACCTTTGAGGGTCTCCTCTGTGTTGAAAAACAACTCTTTCTTTCTGATTTAGCCAATGGCCTTATTTCATCATGCATTTAGACATATAAAAATCCTATAGCCTTTGTCAAAATAAAGAGTTAAAAAATCAAATAAAAATTAATAAAATTTGCATTATACTCAGTCATTGTTCATAAAACTCATGCTCTAGTGTCTTAGGGAGTGGGTTTAAAGACTATAGTCTCTTTCTAAATAAAAATAACCTAACCATCTTACAAAATCGTATGACTTGACCACATAATTTTAAAATGAAGGAGGAGTTAGCTGGTTGTCACTCCAAGCAGTTATATGTCCAACAGTCGGGTAGTTTACCCTCTCTGTGGAGGTAAACTATATGACCATCTTCACTTAAATTTAGGACGTGTTTTGACCCTCACTAAAACTCCCTAGACTTAGAACCTGAGGTTGTTGTTTCCTTCGGGCTACAAGCATAAATCCTCACCTTAGGCATTTTCACGACCTTGTATTGTGGGATTATAAGTCCTAGTTTTCTAATAAAATTTCAACTCAATTATATAATTCTCTTCAATTTCAAACATATAAAGCCCAACCATAAGATCAATTGGAATGTTCACTAGGTTTCCTAGTATCATGAGTATTTCCTACTCATCTCTTTTTGGCTTCAATAATAAATCTCTCCTTCTTGATATATCCCATTTAATTTTCTAAAATAGCCAATTTATTGATAGTCTTATCATTGAAATCTTTTGAGACAATATTTGCTTACTCTAATCAAGAGTATTCCTAAGAGATTCATCTTCCTTAAGATGTAATTAACTATGGGGGCTTGCCCCCATAGGGAATTATAAACTTGATTTAAATAAATCTTATTTTATTCATCCATGTAAAGTAAAGGAATAATCTCTAGTATATTCGAAGACCCATCATGCCTTAGGAGTCCTTATTAGGTGATTAAGTACATTGTAGGGTAGTGATTTCTATATTTTTGAGATAGTGCACTATTCCTTAATGTCGTACCTAGTTATTTCAATAAGTACACCCTGCATGGTGTCTCTCATACACAAAAATTAAAAATATACACCATATATGCTTAAGGGTTAAGGAAATACTAGATTAAATTTGACTTATCATTAAGGAGAGAATCTCAAATTTTTAATGTTTTGAATTGTAAAAAGCTAAAATTTAATTTTAATTCATCGACTTTGAGATTTAACTTGATTTAATTAAGCCTTGTTTTCTTTTTATGGAAATAAAGAAACCTTTGTTGGAGTGTTTATAACTCTTGTAAAATTGATTTAAATGTAATATCTAAAAGTACATAATAGGTCATATTTATATACATTAAGAGATATTTTTGCGTAGAGAGCTTTGGCCAATGCTCATCATGAACCACCTATCGTTAATCAATAATTAATGGAAAACCCCTATAACACATCATAAACTATTGGTTGAAAATTTGATGTCTTTCAACTATTGATGTTTGACATAGTATTGATGTATTTTGTCCAACTTCATAGTATCTTGATGTTCTTTATTATGAGGAGAACACTTAAGCTAATTTATCATTATCACATGATGTCTTACATTTTAATTGACCATTATTTGACCACTACTTACAACCAATATTTTACATTCATTCTTGGCCGATTTCCAATGCTCGTCTTATCCATTACTTGATCATGTCTTGTTATGTGGATGATCTATTCAATAACACATTATTTTTCAAATAAGAATGTTCCTGATTATAGTAATATCATGATTATCGATTATCAATGTCCAATATTTTCCAACCATTTGACGTCCAACACCATCTTCTCAATCATAGTGTGCATGGTCCAATGTTTTAGAACTTTATTTATTAGGTGACGATTGTGGTATCTTTTGACACGAGTGAATTTCATGGATTGCATTGAACCACATTAAATCTTTATCCATAAATTTTCTTGTTGTCTTATTGCTTTATCTCATTATAAAATGCCCTAAATATAATTATTTCTTAACCTTTATTTTCATGAACCCTGAATAAACAAATTCCTCCTATCTCAAGAAAAAGAAAATTATACCATTCACAATAGGGGCTCTTCTAAGACCTTCATGTTGATAGGGATGGGGAGTCAGTCATGCAGTTAAAAAATATGTGATATATGATCAGGGTTCATCTAGATGACACTTATCTCATTGATTGATGAATAAAAAGATAGCTTACAATACAGTGAATGACATTATGGGCATCACAAGCAGCAAATATAATAATGAAATATGACTTTTTTTTTTGCCCAATGTGGATTTATGAAGTAGATGAAATTGCAAAACTAGCCTCTACATTTGGAGTTGAGGTGACATAAAAGAAAATTGACTATATGAGAAGATCTATCTTTTAGAAAGCCTAATGAGCTTTCACACTATCACAAACATCTTTATTTCCTGCAATAAGATCTTACTATAAATGTCACTATAATCTATATACAAAAAAATTATGGAAATAAATTTTTTTTATTATGAGAGGTCAGATGCTAATCTATTTACATTTTAACCTATCTAAATTATCTTTTTGATTGAATAAAAAAATATGAATGCTCAAAATTGGAAAAAGATAAATAGATAGGAGATAGTACGAGTATTGACTAATTCATGAGCGAAGATATGAAGGCAAGAGCTTGGTCTAGGGCTTTTGGGAAAATGTTGAGTATTTTGGGATATGTTACTTCTGAATAGAAAAAAAATAAATTCATTTAAATAGAAGAAAGAGAGGATGGGGAAGATAAATGATCAAGAGATGTCTCATAGTACTTATGTGGTTCACTTTGTTTGTCTACATCTATCATAAGATCAAGGGAAAAGAATTTACACTAATTGCTTAAAGGAATTACAAGCTCAATTTAGTTTGAACTCCCTCTCAAGTAATACTTTGATGGAGATTGAAGGCTTGAGCTCATCTCATAAGAGATAGAGTATTTATAGGCACTAAGTTATCTTAACTAGTTTTGAAGTGGATAACAATGCCGAGTCACATATGCAGGGTTGCAATTGAACTGAGTCAAGTAGGAACTTGCTTGAGCTCAATTCAAGTATTTGTAATAGTGATTGTACTCTTTTGTTTAATATTATGGTTGTTTGAACTTAATTTAAGCTCCCCTCATTAGCTAATCAAATAAGCTTTGTTGAACTTATTAGCCAGCAACACAATTTAACAACTTATTAATTATTTGATAATGAACAACTTATTAAGCTTTAAAATGAGATTTTAATTGAATGAATTATTAAATAAATAAGTAAAACAAGTCTTTTGTTTATGAACAAAATAACTTATTAAGCCCACATGGAAGGTTAGGTCGTGATCAAATGGCAGATCGGATGGCCGGCCGACAATTCAATTTGACTGAGTTTGATTAAAAGGTGGATTTACATACAAACCGCACAATTCTTATGTATTTACATATCAAATATTTAAAGTTAGATATTTATTTATCTAATACTTTTCTATGCTTAAAAAAAGTGCATTTCACTTTTAAAAAGTGAATAAAATGATAAAAGCTATTTATTCGACAGCCTTTCACGTGCTCATTTAGAAGATTTTTCAAGAATTCTATTTATTGGGATATAATAAATATTAATTGATCACGTAATATTAGAGAAGAATAATATATATATATATATATATATATATATATATATATATATATATATATATATATATATATATTAATTGTTCCATCTTTATTTTATTTTGTTTATTTTATTCATTATTTAAAGTAGCATTTTTATTTATTTAAATCAATTCAACTTTAGTTAATTTTAGTATGTTTTTATAAAAGTAAATAAATTTTAAAACTTTTGTTGCATAATTTTGAGTGGGTTCAAATTCAAATTCTAATGAAAATAATATCAAGTGATTTATGAATTAATAAATTTGAATCAACATAAAATTAATTTTATTTTTCTCAAAATAGATTACTTTCAAGTCCTGGCAACCTAACTCAAATTATATTAACATTTGAGTCAACTATTAGCCAGGTCGAACTTGAAATTTTAAAATATAATGGGTCCATGCATATAATAATTTTAAAAACATATAGCATTTAACAGTATAGGTAAATTTTTTGGGGTTCATCATATATTTATTCATTAATACGATTTTATTAAAACGTCATTATCAATATTTATATTTCCCAATAAATTATCATATATATTATATAAACAATTATTAATATGCCATTTTAATATACCACTCTATTTAGTTGATAATAGCAAGAGAATAATATTTTATTTTTTTAGAATATTAAATATCTAAACATAAATTTACTGCAAGCAATATTTCACATGAAGACTTCAACAACAAATTTTTAAATTTTTATCAATTAAATTAGGGACACCCATTATTTTTTATTTTTTAGAATACTAAGTAAATTTAATAGTGCACACATTATATCATTACTAAAAATTAATTTATTTTTCTATTTCAATAAAATTTATCATTGTTACTTTTATCTTAGTTTGTTTTAATAAAAATAAAATTTTATGAAAAACATATCTTCTCAAAAAATTATAATTCTTTAAAGTAGTTAATTAAAATAAAAATTAAAAATTATTATTTTTCATAAAATGTTGTGTAGCTATAAGCTCCTTCATTTTCCATTCATGCCCGGGCATTGAACCCGAGTGTTCACCCAATTTTCCGTCTAACTCCAAAAAAAAAAAAAGGAACAGTGTCTCTTTGGAGACATCCGAGAAAATTGGAACGATTCAGTGAAAAAGAAGAGCAGCATGTTCGGTAGCTTTGGCGGGGAGTAATAAAAATATCCATGCATACATCGAACTCCTGTCAAAATACGGAAGCAGAGTGATCACATATCGAATTGCCCGCAATGGTGTCAACTCCTGGCAAAGACAACAGAAAGGCTACCATCAACGCCCTCACCTCCTCCTACAATGACCAAATCCGTCCTCTCCTCGACGCCGTCGACCGCCTGCCACCTCAAGGTAATGCAGGAAGGAATCGAGCTCCCGACCATCGTCGTCGTCGGCGACCAATCCTCCGGCAAATCCTCTGTTCTTGAATCACTGCTGGCATTAGTCTACCCGTGGCCAAGGCATATGCACCGAGTACCCCTGAACATGCGGCTCCAAGATCCCTCTTCACTTCCCCAAGCTCCACCTCGAGTACAAGGACAAGCGCATCCCTACCTCCGAATCCGCCCTCACCGCTGCCATCGAATCCGCGACGGCCGAGATCGCTGGTTCCGGCAAAGGCATCTCTGATACGCCCCTCACCCTCGTCGTCCGAAAGAAAGGCGTTCCAGACCTCACCATGGTCGACTTAGCAGGCATCACCCGTGTACCCGTGCATGGCCAGCATGAGAAAATCTACGAGCAGATCTCGGGCATAATAATGCAATAAATAAAGCTGGAGAGCATTATTCTTAATGTACTCTCCGTGTCGACTTCCCGACGTGCGAATCCATCCGGATGTCGCAGCAGGTCGACCGCACAGGTAAGCGGAACCTTGCGGCGGTCACGAGGGCTGATAAGTCGCCGGAGGGTATTCTCGAGAAAGTAGCTGCCGACGACGTCAACATTGGTCTCGGGTACGTTGGTGTTAGAAATTGGGTCGGAGACATTTGAGGAGGCTCGATTAGCAGAGGTGAATTTGTTCGGGACCCATCTTCTTTCCAAGATGGATAAATCGATAGTTGGCATCCCCGTTCTGGCGAACAAGTTGATGCAGATCCAGGCGCAAAGCATATCTAATTGTGATGAAAATCAACGAGAAGCTTAACCGCGATGTTTCAGATCTTGAGGCCATGCCTCGTTGGCCGACGCCATGAGAGCGTTTATGCAGATTATTAGTAAAGCGAAGGACATCCTCAGAAAGCTGCTCATAGAATTTGATGATTTCCCGAATGATAAAGAAATGCATGGCACGGCGCGGCTAGCCGAAATGCTGAATGCGTACGCCATGAAGTTGCCAAATGATATCCCTGATATGATCGTGAAATTTCCTCTGTCGACCATGATCAAAACAAGTGATGAAATTATTCGACAAGATCACTTAAAATATCATTGAAATTTTGAGACATCAATTAAATTCCTAAAGCTCTCAAATATGAGTGTTTATACAAATCGAGCTGCCTCGATTTTAACAAGTAAAGATCTTATAATTCAATTTGAGCATTCAAATACACAAAATACATCATATGATCAAGGGAATCATCATGAGTCCGATGGAGAGGAGTGGTTCGATTTTGTATTTATGAGATACCACCTCTAATCTATAAATATTATTCCTCATATGAGGAGAGGCCAAGAAAAAAAGAGGAGAGAGCTCTAAAGCTTGAAGATTCTCCAAGACACCTGTTTTCACTGACGGTCGTCAACCACCGCCGCCGCCGCCACTACCACCACCGCTACTGCCACCGTCATTCCTCACGGTTCCATCATGACGACTTCATCGCCGATGTCCTCCCGTTTCACTATCATCATAATTACTCAAGAATTGTTACCACCTGAACATGACTACATAATATTTGTTCCCTTCTCATATGCAATCCTGTAATCTCGTTATTGAGAAGATTTTGTACTCTGAAACAGATACATAGTGGAAGATTTTTACTTGGCTAGGCCCTGTGATTTTTTCTCTCTTTTCGAGATTTTTCACGTAAAAATTCTGTAGTTTTCTTGTTCACACTTTAAATACCTGTGTGTGTGCTGAATTTCACAACAAAGTTAAGGCGTAAACTTTCACTCTACCGCAACTAATTTTCTAGCACGCAACAGTTTAGCGCTGTCTGTGGGAAACTAATTCCCATCATTTCATCTTATATGACAACCAAGTTTTTCAACAAGATCAAAACCACCATCGAGGTGGAGCATTTCAAGCTTTTAAGGATGCGAAGAATGAAGATTCATCAAACTTCGCTCCTTGATTTTATAAAAACCGGGGCAACTCTTAATCTTAGAAGATCGCCCATGTTAAGCATCTAATCAATTACTATCCCAAGAAACAAGTCAAAATTGGAGGATATTTCAACATTGAGAAGAGATATAGTTTTGCAAATTATGATTTTTCAATCATACTCATGGAAAAACAAAAGTTAAGGAACAACTTACAACCACAAATGGATGTTTTGATTCGACCTCTTCATACAAAGTTAATCATTAGCAAGGACTGACAAATAACCTAGATAGGTCAAAAGGTCCTTGGTGTGCTTACGGCCTCTCTTCCACCTAGTTAACGATAACATGCGGACAAACAATTATAAAATCAAAATCCTCATTCAATTCAACCTCTTCCACATAGTTAACGCCATCGAGCAAAGACTCGACAACCAACCTAGGATAGTCAAAAGGTTCTTGGTGGACTTCCACCTCTTCCACATAGAGCCATCTGCACACACAAACAACCTGATAGTTAAGAATCCTCTACATTCAATTCAACCTCTTCCATACTTAACGCCATTGTAACACATCGACAAACAACCTCGAATGGATAAAAAATCCTCAGCTGATTCAATTCAACCTCTTCAATACATGTTAAGATCATCGAAAACACTTGCCAAACAACTCTGGATAAAATCCTCGGATTCAATTCAACTCTTCCATACTGTTAACGCCCTCGAGCAAACACTCGACAAACAACCCAGATAGGTGAAAAGATCTTTGGTGGACTTTTGCTCTTCCACAAGGTTAATATCATCAGTAACAACAAACAACCTCGATAGTCAAAAATCCTTTTTCAATTAACTTCTTCCATAGTTAACTATTAACACTCGACAAACAACCTATGGTATTATTCAATTCAACCTCTTACAGTGTTAACGCTATTAAAACACTAACAAACAACCTGATAGGTCAAAATCCACGGATTAATTCAACCTCTTACAGTGTTAACTATTAAAATACTGACAAAATCGATAGGTCAAAAAATCTCAACGGATAATTAACCTCTTCCATACAAGTTAACGCCATCGAGTCACACTCGATAAACAACCTCGATAGGTAGACCTCGCATGCCGTACCACCATCGCAAGAATCTGTTTGGCACCACCATCGGCTGTTATCCCCGCTGACTATCGACGCATGGCCGCCGAGACATCAAGAAGCCATAAGGCGTTCTTCGCTTCGCCACGGCCTCATTCGCCATTCCACGCTTCCATGGCGGCCATACACTGCCAGACGACGCCGCTTCTCGCTAAATGCTCCACATGACACGTCGCTTCACACTCAGGTGTGGATTTGTGCTCGACCGCTCGCAAACTTATATTTTGCGCCACCCTTTACGACACGACTCGCCTCAACGTGCGCCGCTAGGTGGTTGCCCTGCGATCCCTCCCTCTCACGCGTGGTCCGACGCATAGGCCACTCGAGGGCTCCCCAGACAGAGGAATCCCAGAACCTCAAAATTTCACGCTTGACATACCATATTTGACTATGCATCCGCCTGAGTCATAATCTTGCATGAAGATGTTATCTCAAAATATGTTAATGGACTTGCGGATTTCATTGAAGAATTTGTTATTTTGAAGTACTTGGCACATATATTTTTTGATGATTGAGATAATATCATCCAAAAGTATGGGAGCAACTAATATGATCGTGAAAATTCTTCTGAATCTAATCTTAATGCAAAGCAATGATCGTAAATTGAACCGGCGAGATCAAGCACTTAAAATATCATTGGAAACTTTGAGACATTAGTTAAATTCTAAAAGATCTCAAATATGAAGTGAGCCAAATCGGCGCCTCAACGGTTCCCAACAAGCCAAAGATCTTACAATTCTAACTTCATTTGAGCATTCAAATACACAAAATACATCATATGATCAAGGGAATCATCATGAGCCGCCCAATGGAGAGGAGTGGATTTTGCATGCATTTCTGAGGCGCCACTCCTCCAATCTATAAATAGCCACTCATTCCTCATATGAGAGGCTGGGCAAGAAAGAGAGAGCTCTAAAGCTTGAAGATTCTCCAAGCACAATCGCCACTATTCGACAATGCCAACCAGCCACGCCATGATCGCCGTAAGCCAATCTTTGGTTCATATGACGACCTTCATGGTCGGCCGATGTCCCCGCTCATTATCATCGGCACCACTAGTAGCTACCAAGAACGCTGACTGGCATAGTTGTTGTTCTTCTCATATGCAATCGTAATCCGTTATCGGAATATTTTGTACTCAAACATATACATAGTGGAAGACTTTCGGGCTAGCGCGATTTTTTCCCTCTTTCGAGGTTTTCCAGAAATTTGAAATTTTTTTTGTTCACTCTTTAAAGACCTGCGTGTGCTGGATTTCACAATAAAGCTAAGACGTAATCTTTCACTCTACCGCAACTTATTTTCTAGCACGCAACAATTCCCATAAAGAAAGAGGCTTTCTTGATGGAAGAAATTGCGGTGTTGAAAGAAGCTAGAGGCATCGGGCTGCCTAACTTTCTTCCAAGAACAGCTTTTTTGACTACTCTCCAGAACAAGGTAAAGGAGGTCTCGAGCACCCCGCTGGATTTCGTCGAGAAGATATGGAGTTACTTAGAAGATGTGGTTGTTCGAGTTCTTGACGAGGCGTCGGAAAACTATCCTCCCCTTCAGGCAAGCAACAGGAGGGCTGCACAGAGTCTTGTCGCGAAAATGAAGCGTCATTCGACCCATAATAATGAAAGAAATCATTGAAATGGAGTCCATAACGGACTTCAAATCCCGATTACATGAAGATGTGGGTGGAGCTCATGGAACTTCAAGAACCATTCATGGAAGTTGTTCACAATACATCTAAGTCTACAGTGATGAACCTTAAGGTTGTGGGTGAAGTGGATGTAGCTCATTTGCGTGGGAGGCGTGATGTGATTGTGGAACAAGCATTTGATATGAGGATGAGGTTGATTTCTTATTGGAAGATTGTAGCGCTGAGGTTGGTTGATGTTCTGGCTCTCCATATGATTTACGCTGTGAAGAAATTAATAGAAACGGAGCTTGAAACAGAGATTTTAAATGAGGTGGTCGGTGGAGAAAGGATGAATGGGCTTGAGAAGATGTTGGAGGTCTCCTTCAACCGCCGGGAAGAGGGAGCGGCTAAAGGAAAGCATTCAACTGCTTAAAGAATCGAAGGAGGTGGTGGCTA
Organism: Cymbidium sinense; assembly: GCA_021442155.1. NCBI lineage: Eukaryota > Viridiplantae > Streptophyta > Magnoliopsida > Asparagales > Orchidaceae > Cymbidium > Cymbidium sinense. Next base: position 75,758,543 of record CM038220.1, read on the forward strand.
ACATTATTGACAGGATTTCTCTCAATGGCGCCAATTGAGTTGGCTCTATCGTTTTTTACTGGTTTGGCTGGATGCTGCTAGTTGTTAACGTTATTTCGGTTCTCTTTTATCTGAAATCTACCAGTCTTTGATTTTCAGAGCATTGCGATTATGTTTTCTATTGTTCTGTCATGATAGCCGTTATTTTTTTGTTGGGTGGTTATTTAAATCTTCTTTATCAGAGTTCTGAATGAATGTGAGGTTTTACTAGTCGGCATCATATTAGAAAGAATACAGCAGCTTGGTCTTCTTATGATTTGCTTAACTTTCAGAATTTTCATAAGAAACTATATATACATATTTTTAAAAAACTTAAATTATATTTGAAATAAAATTAAATCATAATAACGTAATTTCAAATTAAAATACTTTTTTCAATAAACTTTGACATTATTAATCATCATAGATAAAATTAGCTTCTTGTTATTAAATTGCATTCAAGTTTTTCAACTTATCTATTAGTATTTATATATGTTCAAATTTGTTCCATCAAGTAATGACCTCTACAGCTCTACTCCAACTATCACATATAATTCGGTAAATTTTTTTTACTATGTGATTGTTGTATAGGAAGGAGTTTGCTCTTAAACTAATGGTTATCGTAATAACATATTTAGGCATCCCTTAAATCAAAACAAACAAACTTTATATATCAATAAATATTTTGAAAATAAATTTTCTTGCATGCATAATATGTTAAATATAAGAAAATGAGATGATTGAAAAAATATCACAAAAATATACAAGATAAATGAAACAAAAGGATTGAAATTTACGGTTTATTGATTTAAAAAATGTATAATTCAGGTATATTTTGAATAATTGTGCTATATTTTTTATTTCTTTGTCAATTTGTCTTTCCTCAAGGACTCTTGGTTTAACACTTATAATCATATTTTTTTTCCAACAAAGACACTTGTAGAAAGCCCTTCACTTCACACCTTGGAGAAATTTGGCTAAAGAGAAATAGACCTAGCACGTCTTTCTTTCTTTCATTCATTAACAATCAACTAATTTATGGGCTAGTTCATTGTCTCCACAACACAGTCTTTCACATATCTGTGATTTATATTGTAACTTTTAAGTTTATAGAGTTCATCTCTGATCCTCTCTCAAAGAGATTGCCTACAACATGAACAAGCCTGTGGGCTCCGAAAATTCGCCACCAACCTCTTCGATGAAAAGGAGTGGTTTTAAAGTGTCGATGTAATTTTTAGAAAATAGATGGAATAGTAGATAAGACACTACCCAGAGATTTCGTCCTCATTTGGTGATAACTTTAGAGGTTCGGGTTTCTAAAGCAACCCCTATAGTTAATTACCTCCCAATAAGTGAGAGAGAACTTTCGAGGTTTGTTGATTGCTTAATGCGTAGCTATAGTTGAGAGTTTTAAAATTTAGATTATGAAATTTATCATTATAGCTTAAACTAGATGGGGAATGATGACGTGCTATCTAGATCCCATGTTCATCCCTATGTCCTGGTACTTAGAAGAGGAGGTAATGACCCAACCCAAAGGATCCTCATCAAAACACATGGGTTACGTCAAGAAATAGACTGCGGTGAAATTTGTCTGGAGACTGCTTAAGTATACCAGCGATGAGGTTTGCATTAAGTATACCCTATGATTCACAACTCAAAGCGAGAGCCACAGGGAGCATACGCTATGGTCGTGATCGTAATATAAGGAGTCACCGCCAAACACCCGATCGAGGACTCGGGTCATAACCGCTTCATCTGGAGCCCACCGCCAACCACGCAATCAGGACGCCGCCACGCCCCATCTGGAAAGACATTGAAAGAGTGAATATAGTAGAACACTTGATTTGACATTGGCTCATTTGCTAGAGTTTAAATTTGTCACCCCCGATAAATAGTTGCGGAAGGTGGATAGATTGGATTTGATTTGATCTTTTAATGATAGAGTTTCATTTAAGTCATTTCTTAGATTGATATTTGATTTGAATTGATTTGATTAAAAAAATTGATTGATTTGAATATGTTGAAGAGCTTTAGATCTTGTCACCTCTGTTTAGCTGCTAATAGAGGATTAGATCTACTACCATATGATAGAATCAATTTCTCAGATATTTCACTGATTTTGAAGCTCTTATTATAGGTTTTTAGGTTTTGTTAACCCGGACCCAGTCCTAAGACTAAACCGGGAAGTAACCCGCGCAACATCCTCAGACACTCAAATTTAGGCATTCAATATAGTGTCCGGGTCCATGCGGGTGTATTTAAGAATTTTGGCAATTTTTTTTATATCTGGATTATGAGATCGATTTCAAATTTATGTTTGATTTGAGTTTAGTTGATTAGAAAATTGATTGATTTGAATATGTTGAAGAGCTTTAAATCCTATCAACTTTGTTTAGCTGCTAACAGAGGATTAGATCTACTGTCACCTGACATAATTAATTTCTAGATATTTCACTGATTTGAATCTCTTATTATATATTTTTTTTAGGTTTTGTTAACGGACTGTCACAGACAAAATCGAGTGCGGCATCCTCAAACACTTGAATTTAGGCATTCAGTGTCAGCGTCTGTGTATCTAGAATTTAAGTAGTTTTTATTTTGAATTATGAAATTGATTTTTATATTTTCATTTAATTTCAATTTAGCCCTGCACTTTGACATTAAAATTTGCCAGAATCTCATGCGGAATTTATAACTTAGTTAATTTCATCTAATTAATGAAATTATTGATCTTGAAAATCATATTTAGAATGAAATCCCTCAATTTTTGATTAAAGGAAGCCCTATGATTTTTATGTATTTTTATTTAGTATCGCCTTCTGTCTGCTTGTACAAAGGGTTACAGATCCGGTGACGAAGAAAGCATTGTAATTTAGATTGTAGTTTAAAATACTACTGATACTTAGTTTACTTGTTGAGTTTTTATAATTCTTCCAACTTAATTATACTCAATTTGTATCAATTTTGATAAATTATGTCGATTTCAATGTTTGTTGCTTTAGCCCCACTTATGCTTATTAGCTAGCATCATAATCGCCCCCACATTTGTACAAGAGTTATTAAACTCAATCTGGATTTATCCTTAGATTTTGAGTTTATTGCAAGTTTGTTATGAGTTTAGCATTAGTCCCCCCCAATTCCAATTAAAGCTTGTTTAATTTTAAGAAATTTACAAGAAAAGAGAACTCACTTTATTTCTTTAATTTAAGCCATAGAGAATTACAATTATAGTTTGTGAGCTTAATATTAGTCTCCCCCAAATTTCACTTAGATTTTAAATAAATATTCTATTTTCCAAATTTGCTTTAAAGGTTCCCCCTTTTTCTTGTTTGATGCTTTTTAATTTAAAATTAGCTGGGGTTTCTCTACTTAGCTCTAAGTCATTCATTTTACCCTCCCTTTTTCTAAGTGAAAGATTTGAGAATTTGTAGCCTCAGACATCATCCCATGTAGGCATCGGTATTTTGGCTTACTCGGTATGCCTTGTTGAGCGTAGTGAGTGGTGTCTTGCAACATTGCAACCAATTTTCATCTCGTCGTGCCCTGTTGAGCACGATGATGCCTTTAAACATGAAAGAAGACAAATACAACATATATTCATTCCCCCTCTTTTTCTAAGTCTAGAATTTAGAGAAAATTTTGTGACCTCGCGTCATCCCGTAAGGGGGTTGCATGGGGTGAGCTATTCTTTTACCACAGTTGAATAGCAGTGTCTCTTGCGACACCACAACCATTTTCATCTTCGCATGAGCACAAGGTCTTTAAACCTAAAAGAAAGCATATACAACACATATATATTCCTCCCCTCTATTTTTTTTTTCTAAGTATGAAATTAGACAAAATTTCGGCAGCATCTCGTCTAGGGGGAGTGACATCTAACAAGTGGTGGCTTACTTGGTACACCATATTGAGCGTGTGGTGTCTTCAACACCACCTATTTTCATCTCATCATACTGAGCACCGAGTCTTGAGCCTGCGAATGCTATATAACATATATATATATATATATATATATATATATATATATATATTCCCCCCATCTATTTTTTTTCTAAGTCTGGAAATTAGATGAAATTTTGATCTCGTAGGGGATACAAGTGGTGGCTTACCAGTGCATCAATGAGCATAAGAGTGGTGTCTTCTTACCATATTGATCTTTATTCATAATTGAAGCGGGGTATCAAACTGCAGAAAAGAACAAACATATATATACATTCACATATAATCTCACATGTTTATTCTTTTCGCGAAAGAGAAGGAATTAGGTATCCGGTTGGAAAGTAAGGTAAAATAAGCGAAGGAAAATCTTGACGATGTTCTTCCATTCGTGGAGGCGAAAGCAGGACTAAAGTGAGAAGTGCGAAAATCAAAGGAAGAATTCACTATTCGTTGTTTTCCCCATTCTGACAAAATCGGATGACTAAAGCGAGAGCGACTCGAAATCGAAGGAAGAATTCACTGATGATGTCCTTCCCGATTCTGTGAATGACTAAAGTGAGAGCGACAAAAATCGAGGATGAATGCTATTGATGTTCTTCCCGATTCTGATTAAATGGAACTAAAGTGAGGAAGCGACACAAAATCAAGGAAGAATTATCTTGATGATGTTCTTCCCGATTTATGTGAAAGAAAACAGCAGTTTGGTTAGTTTGGAAGCGGGCAAAGAGCTGAAACAGCGAGAAGAACTTGTGGATCAAGGAAAGGTTCTTGGTTGGTGGCCTTGAGTGAAACAGAGATGGAGTTTTGAGGGTTTACAGGTCAAAATGGGGAGAGTCAGGGAACCGGAACAGCGGAGCGGCGGAAGCACTGAGTGGGTAGATTTAGGTCCCAGTCCTGGTTACTTGCATCTTGGAAGCAGTGGAGTGGAATGAGAGGGTCTGGGCAGCGAACCGGCTGACAAGCAGCCGAGAGGTGGTCAGCGTGGTTGACGAGCAGGAAAGTGGGTTTTCGGTGAGCTTAAGCGGCGGTTGGAAATAGTGAGATTAATGAGGCGGAGTCGTGATTTTATGAAAATGGGCTCGATGGGGCGGATGAGAAGGATGTCGGAAGGCGAGGAATTGAGGAAAACAAAACGAAAGGAAGAATTTAGAAAAAGGAGGATTACAATTTTTTTCAATTTTTCTTCTTCTTTCATTTTGAGAGAGGAGAGAAATTAAAAATTGGAATGGGAATAATGTGGGAGGGAATGTGAAGGAAGTTGAGCATGTGGGTAATTTAGAAATTTTGTTTACTAAATTTTGAATTGATTAAATATTTTAATGTGGATTTATCATAAATTAATATATATATATATATATATATATATATATATATATATATATATATATATATATATATATTAATTAGTAATTCCATTGTTAGCGTGAGTCCATTTTATGATCGGAGTTTGGTTAGTTGGCGCTAAATTGAGTCAATTTATTTCAATAACATCATCATTTTTGCTCTTTTTTTGTAGCTTGTAAATTGAGTGTAACAATCTTGATAGATTTAGTATTTTAAAGCCAATGATCAATTTTATGAGCGAGATCGTTTGACTTGCCTTCGACCTTGATATGCAGATATATTGATCGAGCTTGATCAGTTGATCATCAAGTCATGAAATATTTATATCCTGACTAATTTCTATGTTTTGAATGTGATGGAGTAGTCCGTTCATCGATTGGAGGTCATTTGAGTTGATTTGGTGGCGCGCGTGCATTTGATTTACACTCTCGATTATTCACATTTGTGACTCATCCAAATTGAGCGCAGACAATCTCATTTGATAGATTTTGATATTTTGAAGCTAACGGAGAAATCAATTTCATGAACGAAGATTATTTGGCCATCATGCACTCGACTTGATATGTGTCGCATTGATAGCGGCTTAATCAATTGATCATTAGATTTTGCAATATATATTATTGATTTGATGTTAAACGGTGAAGTCCGTTCATCAATCAGATGACATTTTGATCATTTTTGGTGACATCCCGTGCATTTTGAATTCCGATTTGTGCACTATCACTTTCGAAGTCCGTCGAATTAGACTTGCGGGATTGTTTTGATTTATGACATATATGTGGAGATCAACAAATGCCCCCCAACAAATGTGATTCATGCATGAAGCAAGTCACATTTGTTGAAAACTAGTTGACCTTTTGGGGTTGCCATAGAACTTGGATCATTTTAGCTTTGCTTGCCACAGCTTACGGAGCTTTGATAAGATTTGTCATTGCCTTATTGACATGCTAAATGATGGAGATTGATTTTGTTTGACTTGTCGGATTGATAAGAGCTCTTACATCTACTATTTGCTTCAATGGCTTTGAAGATCTCTTTCTTTTATGTCCTTTGCATTTGAGTCTCCTCAACCTAGCCGTGCTTGGTTGGGTTTGATGGAGGTGGTACGCATGAAGGACTGAATCAATTTATTCATGCTTAGCGGTTTGAAATTCCTTGTCTGAGCTTGAGCCGGACTTGATGAAAGATTGACGATTATTGACTTGTCAGGAAGTGTATTCACTCCATGAACCCTGTGCTTGTTGCTTTGACAAATTCGTTGAAGGATATATAGATGACCCAGCCTTTCGGCATATATAGGGTTAATATTGAGTTATTAGTCTAGCAACATATGCTTTAACGGACTGAATAACACAAAATTTCTTTAGTTCAGTCATTGGCTTTGTTTGAACTATGGAATTACTTCCTCAGTCTTGTGCTTTTGCTTTGACAGACTTGATGAGAGCTTTGATCTGCTTTGAGCTTGATCATTGAGAATAGATTGAAATATCACCTTGCGGTAATATGAAGATTGATTTGCGACCTTGAGCATTTCCTCATTGCCTTGACTCGATCAAGTAGAGAAATCTCTTAGATCAGTTGCTTGTAATCACTAAACTATCGGTTTGAGATTGAAGCTATTATCATTGGACAACGGCGAGCTCTTTCATTGCGACCTTTTCTTACGGCTTGTTGAGTGAGGAGAGCATCAACAACTCGGCCAGATTTGGGCTTGTTGAGTTTGACCTTTAGAACCTACTCGAGTCTTCGACTTAAGATGTAGTGGGTTTGTGATTTTGTCATCAGACTGACAAACATGGGCTCTTTCACTGCGGCCTTTTCTTGCGGCTTGTTGAGTGAGGGAGCGTCGACTCGACCATTTGTGTTGTTGACCAGAACCTTATAGTGTCTGAACTTGGGATGTATAGGTTGATGTTTCTCCAACTCAGTTGATTGAAGCTTTTGAAATCAAGAGTTCTTCTGACTTGATCTCTAGAATTTGGCAAATATGGGAGATAATTTTCTTGACATTTAGGGTTGTCCTTTCATGTGTAGAAATAGATTCTTTTATTCTTACAAGACTCTGCAACTTATCAGCGATAATAATAGATATATTCAGGGATTTCAGCCTGATGCTCAATGTCAACCTGAATAAGAATATATTTGAGGATCTCGTCTTATGGCGAGATGTCAACTCAAATAAATTTAATATAAACTAAAAAAATGCCCCCTGTCTTGCAGGGGGAATTCTAAAGTACATGTAGGAAAATTTTCAAGATGAATATATACAAATATATCCATATTTGAATTGGTGTACTCTAAAAGAGATTTTAATATACAACATTGATTTCATTTGTATATATAAAAAATCTAAAAATTCCCCCATGTAATAAGGGAATTTTCACCGAAAAAGTTCTTCCCAGGTATGTTTATTTAGGGATCTCGGCATGAAGCGATGTCAACCTAAATAAATATACTAAAAAAATGCTATTTTTGGAGATTTCTATTACCTTGAAATGTATTTCATGTATAATACTTTTTTGGTCACCATTGATTGGTGGTCTTTCACCCTTTAGGTTGATAAGTTGGTATGCCCCTCCTTGATACACTTTTCCAATGACAAAAGGTCCTTCCCAGTTAGGCTCAAATTTTCCACAAAATTTTTGATTGGGAATAATTGGTATTCTCAGCACCTTGACCAATTCCCCTTTTTGGAATTTTTGAGGCCGCATCATATGGTCAAAAGCTCTGGACTTCTTTTCTCGATAGACTTCCAAATTTTGATGAGCTTGTAATCTAACTTTATCAAGCACATCGAGTTCCTCCATTCTCAGATGAGCATTTTGATCTTCGATTAGATTATCTTGGCTACTTTCGAAGTGAAGGCAACTCAACTTCAAGTGGCTTGATTCCAAATACCAATGAATATGGAGTGGCTTTAGTCGGCGTCTTGTAGGTAGTTCGATATGCTCATAGAGCCTCTATTAGCTTGGTATGCCATTCTCTTTTATTTTTAGTGAGAATCTTCTTGGCGACTTGACTAATGTCTTGTTGAAGGCCTCCAAACCATTTGCTCTTGGATTATATATTGAAGAATATCACCAATCAATTTTGTATCGATGAATCTATAAATCTTTGCACTTTTAAAGTGTGCCATTATCAAAATTATTCACGTGGCACTCCAAATCTATAGACTACATTATGCATGAAGAAGTTGATCACTTTCGGTGACTTCTTTAAATGGGGTAGCTTGAAAAGAAAATAATGTCATCAATGCCAAGATGATGTCCGGTGACGGCGGTGGATAAAAATTACATCCATTGCCCCAACATTGAATGGCGATGCTATTGTTGGGTGTAATGGATTTGGAGGTTGATGGATGAGATCCCATGTACTTGACACTCATGACACTTCTTAGCGCGATTAATACTGATCTCTCATCATAGACAATAATAACCCATCCTTTTAATTTTATTCTTTGGGACGATGTACCACAAAGTCCTTCATAACTTCTACCATCTCTTTGCTAGCTACATCTACATCTAGGCATCATAGCCACATTTGTTCAAAGGATCTACGTTATAAAGTGTTGTTGACTAAACATATCGTAACATTCTCTTTTTGATTTGAGCTGTCAATGATTTATTATTTAGTAATTTTCTCTCTTTAAAGTAGTCGATGAAGGGTTGCCTCCAATCACGTGACTCTTCGGCTTCACACTATTTTTTAGAAATGTCATTCTTAGCTCTTCTTGGTACAACTTCTTGTTGATTTTGGGGAGTATGAGGAGTAACAGTGCATCTTCTTTGGGTCAAATTTGTTAACCCCTCTTCCTACGAGGATTGATACTTTATGGGCTCTAGAACTTCGATAAATATCGATCATGACATAATCACCATTCATACTTGTCATTTTCTTAGCTAGTTTTGCTAAGCAATCGACTTTGTTATTCTCGGATCGAGAGACTCGAGTTAGTGTGATATTTGGTATCTGCTTCATAAGCTCAAGAACTCGCTTGTGATAGAAAGCTAACTCAAGCTTGTTGATTATAGATGCAAGTACTTGATTTATAATGAGAAAAAAATATGCAAGTTCTGAATGCCTATGAAAATAGCTTCTTCCAGTTCTGCCACTAATGCTTCATATTCAACTTCATTATTAATTCTTGGCTCAGTCAATCCATATGATCGTCTCATTATTCCTCCTTCTAGTGTTATGAAGAGGATGCCGATTTCTGCTCTTGCTCTTGAAAAATTTAGATGTTGGAGTTGTTTGATTTACGAGACTCCATCAAAGTACATTTCCCAAATTTGTGATTTTGCTCTTTCATGAATGAGCATAATTTGCTCATAAAAAAAATCATCATTAAGAGAAGAGTCCACAGGGATGGGATGTGCAGCTAGAAAATCTGCTAAGACTTATCCCTTCACTGCTTTCTGCGGAACATATGTGATATCAAATTGCAAAAGCAATACTGCCCATCTTACCAAGCGACCTATCAACGCTGGTCTTGTCATCAAGTACTTCAGTCGATTGATCCTCGAGATGAGGCTAACCTTATGAGATAACATATGATGATAAAGCTTTTGGATATCTTTGTTTGGTAGACTTCTAGATTTTGTTGAGCTTGGTGCGACCTCATCAAGCGCATCAAGCTCTTCCATCCGTAGATAGACATTCTCTTATTGAGTGAGATTATGTTGAATGGCTACTCGGAGAGAAGGTAGTTCAACTTCAAGTGGTAAAATTTCTTTAGCTCCAAATACTTTAGCATGAGGAGTGGATTTTGTAATAGTACAGTCCAAATGTCACATCATTACCTTTCTTTAAGGTAGTCTCACTTCGAGGCTTTGGCCTCCAAATTTACTTACCTATTTATCGGGACATTTTGACAGTGGATTCTTGGACATGTGGTCCAAGTGTCACGCCTCGATGCTCACTGTGCGGGACTTGAATTAGTAGACATCTTGCTAGAGTTGTAGGAGGAGGTCTCTTTGGAGGAGCAACTCTAGCCTCCCTAAGGATAGGACCTTCATATTTTCTTTTTCATAAGTCATTTCTTCTTAGCAGCTTTGAGGACTTGATGCACTCTTGCATATACATTTTGAGTTTCCTCACTAGAGAAGTTGGAACATGACATTATTGGGTCTAAAAGGACTGCTTGATTGGACCAGTAGAGCTATTTCACTTTACCCATCTTAGGTTGTCAAACTTGTTATGGGTTGGAACATTCGCTTCTAGTTCCACAGCTAGTTGTATAATTTTCTACTTGAACAATGGATGTTGAGCATGTAGTTCAGCATTTATCTTTCACCATTATCTCTGGGTTAGCTTGCTTCCAGATGAAGAAGCTTTTGTGCTGTTACTTCTTCTCGAGGCATTGGCCTCCATATTTATTTTCTTTTCGGACCTTTCAGTTAACCACAGTTGTGTCACGATGCTCACCGTGTAGGAATTGCTTAGAATAATCTTGAGTACTACCACGGATTGTAGTTTTTATAGTGGAGCTTTTTTGGCTTCTTTGATAATTGACATTTGATACATGTTCTTCATAAGACATTTTTTCTTAACAACCTTGAACTATGTGCTCGAGTATATAATTTCATGTTGTTTCTTGAAGGTTGAAGTTGACTATTTATTGAGCCCAAAACATATAACCAATAGAATTCCTTTTCACCCATCTCAAAATTTTTAAATTTGTTGTGGGGTAGAAATATTCACTCCTGGTTGTAAGGTTGGTTGTATGATTTATGATTTAGATAGCAACTACTGAGCTCGCAGTTTAGTGTTTCTTCTCCTTTGCCTTCTACTAAATTTTCCTCTAGAAGAGGAGGCTTTAGTAACATACCTTCCTAGTGCAAAAGGTTCAAATGACAGGGTTGTCGCATTCACAGGTATGCCTGAAATTTTCTGCCAAGTGAAGGTTCTCTTCATGACTGACACCTCAAAATGAATCAATCTTTTAAGTATAAAGGCTCTCTTTTGTGGAACCTCAGTAGCAGTAGTGGTCATTCCAACTATCCTCCTCCATTGCATAGGTTGGTGTGTACAATATGTAGATACTTCAGGTAGAGGATTATTTACGGGATGTTGGAGAGTTTACACTACCAAATTGGATGGTAGCTCCAGTATCTCCAGTATTTATTACAACATTAGCCAGATGAACATTAACTCTGCAACCCCTGGCTGTATGATGAACGATGTGTTTTGAAGATCTATCGATATAGAGAACAAGCAGATCAGTCATAATGAGATGACTAATTTAACTTTAATTTCAATGATAATTGATTTTAAATTTCAATTTTGTTCATGCTCCACTACTACTATAGCTTAAATTTGACTAACCAAAGATGGAAAGAGAATCACATCCCTGTGGAGTAGCATCGTGGGCTTTCGCCCGACCTCTTGATGAAAAGAGTGGTTTTAAAGTGTGTGTAATTTTCAAAGGCGGATGGAATAGTAGATAAGACACTACCGAGATTTCATCCTTTTGGTGAGAACTTTAGATCTGGTTAGGTTTCCATAGCTCACATAGTTTACCCCTCAATAAGTGAGAGAGAACTTTGATTAAAATTTAGTTGTTAGCATTTGTAGCATATAGTAGCGATATGTAGAGTTTTAGAATTTAGATTATGAAATTTTCATTATCTAATGGATGGTTGGGGAATGATGGCGTTCTAGATCCCATGGTTCCATCATCCGGCGTCGGTCCCTAGTCTACTTAGTCGAGGAGGTAGTCGACCCACGAAGGATCCTCATGACACATGGGTTACGTCATCCAAGAAATCCTTAGACGGGTGGTGTTTTTCTAGGCAGACTTAAGTCTACCTTGGGTTGTTTCTATCAAGTATACCCTATGATTCACAACTCAAAGGCGAGCCATTGAGAACATAGACTCGATGTGATGTAATATAATGGAGATGGGCCAACCACTTGATCGGACTCTAGTCTCTTCATCACGTAGCTTCTAGCCAAACCACGGTCGAGGACATGGGCCCATGTCGGAGATTAATTGAGAATATAGCGAACACTTGATTTGACATTGGTTCCTTTGTAAGCTAGAGTTTTCTTAATTTGTCACCCCCGACAAATAGTTGGGGAAGGTGGATAGATTGGATTTGATTTGAGATTTTAATGATAAAGTTTCATTTAAGCCATTTCTTAGATTAATATTTGATTTGAATTAATTTGATTAGAAAAATTGATTGATTTGAATATGTTGAAGAGCTTTTGATCTTGTCAACTCTGTTTAGCTACTAATAGAGGATTTGATCTACCGTCATCTAACCGAATCAAGTTCTTAGATATTTCACTGATTTTGAAGCTCTTATTATAGATTTTTAGATTTTGTTAACCCGTACCCAATCCTAAGACTAAAGCAGAAAGCAACGTCACTCGATACTTTTAGGCATTCACTATAATGTCGGGGTCCATGCGGGTGTATTTAAGAATTTTGGCATTTTTTTTATATCTGGATTATGAGATTGATTTCAAATTTATGTTTGATTTGAGTTGAGTTGATTAGAAAAATTGATTGATTTGAATATGTTGAAGAGCTTTAGATCCTGTCAACTTTGTTTAGCTGCTAATAGAGTATTAGATCTCACTGAATCAATTTTGATATTTAATTTTGCTCTTATTATAGGTTTTTTAGGTTTTGTTAACTTGATCTAAGACTAGGGAAACAGCGCACAACATCTGGTTGAATTTAGGCATTGACAGAGTCGGGGATGTGTATCTAAGAATTTAGATAAATTTTATTTTGAATTGTGAAATTGATTTTGTATTTTCATTTAATTCCAATTTTAGCACACTTGACCTTTTGAACATTAAAATTTGCACTTGAAATCTCGTCAATGAGCATGCAGGAATTTATAGCTTAGTTAATTTCATCTAATTAATAAAATTATTGATCTTGAAAATCATAATTAGAATGAAATCCCTCAATTTTTGATTAAAGGAAGCCCTATGATTTTTATAGGTTTGATTTAGTATCGCCTTCTGCTTGTAAAAGTTATGAGGCAAAGAAGACGTTGTAGTTTAGATTGTAGTTTAAAATACTACTGACACTTAGTTTACTTGTTGAGTTTTTATAATTCTTCCAACTTGATTATACTCAATTTGCATCAATTTTGATAAATTATGCCGATTTCAATGTTTGTTGCTTTAGCCCCACTTATGCTTATTAGCTAGCATAGTAATCACCCCCCACATTTGTACAAGAGTTATTAAACTCAATTTGGATTTATCCTTAGATTTTGAGTTTTGCAAGTTTGTTATGAGTTTAGTATTAGTCCCAGCCCCAAATTCAATTAAAGCTTGTTCAATTTTGAAATTTACAAGAAAAGAGAACTCACTTTATTACTTCAATTTAAGCCATAGGGAATTGCAATTATATTTTATGAGCTTAATATTAGTCACCCCCAAATTTCACTTAGATTTTAAATAAATATTCTATTTTCTCCAAAATTTGCTTTAAAGGTTCCCCCCTTTTTTCTTGTTTGACGCTTTTTAATTTAAAATTAAGATATTTCTTTACTTAGCTCTAATTGACTCATTTTACCCTCCCTTTTTTCTAAGTAAAGATTTGGTAATTTCGACTCTCGTCATCCCCTGTAGGGGTTGCATTGGGGTATTTTGGCTCCTTGCATGATAGCAGTGGTGTCTTCTTGCGCATTTCATCTCATGTGCCACTGTTGAGCATGTGAGGCCTTTAAACGAAAGAAGATAAATACAACATATATTCATTCTCCCCTCTTGTTGAGTCTAGAATTTAGAAAATTTACGACCTCGGCATCATCCCCATGTGGCTACATTGGGTGTTTTAGCTTTCGATATGCCTGTTTAGCGTGCGTGGTGTCTTATGACACCATGACAATTTTCATCTTGTGCTCACCCCACAGGTCTTTAAACCTGAAAGAAAGCATATACAACACATATATATTCCTCCCCTCTATTTTTTTTTAAGTCTAGAAATTAAATGAAATTTTGGCAGCATCTCGTCTAGGGGGAGCGACATCTAACAAGTGGTGGCTTACTCGGTATGCCCAGTTGAGCATAGCAGTATCTGTTGCGCATTTTTCATCTCGTCGTGCCTGTTGAGCAGGTCTTCAAACCTGAAGCATATATATATATTCCTCCCCTCAATTTTTTTGAATTAAAATTATAAATTTTGGCATCTCTCAGGGAGACATAACAAGTGGTGGCTTACTGCATGCATAGCATGCGAATGGTGTCTTCACACCACTAGGTCTTTTCATCTCATGTGCTTGCACAACAAAGTCTTGAACTTAAGAAGCAAGATATATATATATATATATATATATATATATATATATATATATATATATATATATATATATATATATATATATATCTGATCACATCACAAATCCACATTGACATATTCTTGATCTTGTGCAAGGCAGCAAGGGTTAGGTATGCGGTTGGGAAAAGTAAGCGATAATGAAAACCGGAGAATTCATGACAATGTTCTTCCCCGGTTCGTAGCAGAGCGAAAACGGGACGGCTAAAGTGAGGGAAGCGACACAGGAAATCAAAGGAAGAATTCGCCTGTTGATGATGTTTTTTCCCAATTTATGACGCAGCGAAAATGGGACGACTAAAGAAAGGGAAGCGACGCCAAAAATCAAAGGAAGAATTCACCTGTTGATGATGTTCTTCCCGATTTGATAGTGGGGGTCTAAAGTGAGAGCGACTAAAATTGAGGATGAATTCCTTAAATGTTCTTCCCGATTTTAGAGGAATGAGTCGGAAGTGAAGCGACACTGAAATCGGGAATAATTCTTTGATATTCTTCCCGATTATAAGCAAAAAAAATAGGACGAGTTTGGGTTATTTGGAGGCTGGATGGGCCAAAGAAGGGCTGGAAGGGCCAAGGAAGGACTGCTGGCAGGTCAAGGAAGGTTGCTGGTGGGTTGGCACGGGTCAGAATGGGTCGGCGGGTCGGTTTGACAGTTTTGCACGGGTCAATATGGGTTGCAGCGCGGGTCAGCGAGCTGGCACAGAATGGTAGAGCGAGTGTGGCGGGCCGGAGGCAGAAACGGGTCGGTCACCTGCGGATTTCGGGTCTGGGTCGCGCGGTTGCGTTGCATGCTGGGCCGACGGTGGAGTGGAACGCGGGGGTTGCGCGGGCAACGCGGACACGGACAGCGAGAGCTGCAGCGCGAGAGGGGGGTCAGCGCAGTTCAGCCGGAGAAGGGCTGGCGGCGAGTTTTTTTGCCGACGAAAGCGGTTGCGCGACTGCTGGAAATAGCGGATTGGATCATGCGGGCAACGGCTGAGCGCGCAGATTTTGCCGAAAACGGGGCTCGGCCGGCGGGATGCGGATGGGGCTTGCAGGACACCAGAGGCGGAATTAGCACATCGGAAAATAAGCAGAATGGAGGAAGAATTTTGAAAAAAAGAAGAAGAGATTTACCCAATTTTTTTTTCAAATTTTTTTCTTCTTTCGTTTCTGCCGGGAGAGAGAGAGTAGGAGAGAGAAATTGAAAATTGGAATGGGAATAACGTGGGAGAGAATGAGAAGGAAGTTGAGAAAAATGGGGGGAGTGATTATTTTATTTTATTTTATTATTTTATTTTTTATTTTCTTTTCAGAAAACTGAAAATGGGGAGGAGGGGAAGTTGAGCATGGGGTAATTTAAAATTTCTTTTAATAAATTTTGAATTTATTAAATATTTTAATGATTTTATGCTAATAAATGCACATAATTAATATATATCAATTTAGTATAATTCATTCGAATGTAATGGCGTGATGCGTTTGTGATCGAGGCGTTTGGTTAAATTCGGCTAATTGAGTTTCATTTCAATCGTCGTCATTTTTCGCTCAATTTTTCGGGACTTGTCCAGTGAGTCGGATAGTCTTGTTTTTTAGATTTTGATGTTTCAAAGCTAATGTGATCAATTTGAGCGGAGTCGTTTGACTTGCGTCGACGCTTGATATGTGTGCGTATGTTAATGACTCGAACTCTTGTCGATTGATTATCAAGTCATACAATATTTATATCCTGACTAATTTCTATGTTCTGAATGCGATGGAAAAGTCTATTCATCGATCGGAGGTCATTTGAGTTGATTTCGGACCGTTGAGCATGGGGGTAATTTAGAAATTTCTTTTAATAAATTTTGAATTTATTAAATATTTTAATGTGGATTTTATGCTGATAAATACACATAGTTAATATATATCAATTTAGTGTAATTTTATCATTCTGAATGTAATGACGTAGTCCGTTTCATCGGAGTTTGGTTAGTCGGCTAAATTGAGTCAATTTCGAAATCGCGTCGTCATTTTAGCTCACTTTCGATTTTGAAGACTTGTCAATTGAGTTGGACGGTCTTATTTGTTAGATTTTGACATTTCAAAGCCAATGCATGATTAATTTCCTGAACGGAGGTCGTTTGACTTGTATCAGTGCCTTCTGACCTTGATATGTGTGCAAACATGTTGACAACTCGAGCTCTTGATCAGTTGATCATCAAGTCATACAATATTTATATCCTGACTATTTCCTATGTTCTGAATGCGATGGAGAAGTCCGTTCATCGATCAGAGGTCATTTGAGTTGATTTCGGTGATGCCTTTTGCTTTTCACCCTCGATTTGCACGCTATCACTTCTGATTATTCAATATTTGTGCAGACTCATCTAAATTGAGTGTAGATAATCTCATTTGATATATTTTGATGTTTTGAAGCCAACAGAGTAATCAATTTTATGAACGGAGGTTATTTGTCCATCGTAACAGCTTCCCAACTTTGATATGTGTGTCGACACATTGATAGCTCGAGCGCTTAATCGATTGATCATTAGATTTTGCAATATCTATATTCTGATGGATTTTGATATTCTGAATGCAACGACGAAGTCTGTTCATTAATCGAAGGTCGTTTTGACCATTTTCGGTGACGTCTAGTGCATTTGAACCCCGATTTGCGCACTGTCTCTTCCGAAGTCCGTCGAATTAGACTTGCGGGCTTGTTTTGATTTATGACACATATGTGGAGGTCAACAAAGCCTTGGTGACATCAATTAATGCAAAATATGTTCTAAGAAATCTAAAGGTAATATGATTTCTAACAACCAATTTTTGGATTTCAACACTATAATGTTTCACACAACTTATCACCTTTGGGGCTTAACTATTTATGACTCAATCATGAAACTAATGATCTAATTTATATCGAATTGGATAGAGCATTAGTCAACAATGAATGAAATGATTTATTTCCCTTATCTTTTCAAAATATACACAAGCTTAGATTATCTAAACATTTACTTGTTATGGGACATTGCATCTCCCAAAGGCATTAAACATGGATTTCTTTTCAGACATTATTGGACTACTCATGTGAAGGATTTGAAAGTTTTTATGAAAGTGTGCTTTTTTTCTCTTTTAAGTATAGGTTTCATATATATTATCTATTAAAAGCTCAAGGCCCTTTGATCAAGCATTTAACTAAATTAATAGCTAACTTGAAGAATAAGCAATTAGTTATCTTTAAATTTCTTCTCTAAGTCACAACTTTATTAAAGAAATATTATCTTATAATGACACTTTTTTTTTCTGTTGACCTTCCATCAAAATATGTTTCTAATTTTAAATTAATTTAACTCAAATTTATTAATCTAAAAATACTTAAATGAAATTCAATCTCTTAAAACTTAAAACTAAAATCCAATCCACCTTACGCAATTATTTATCGTAGATGACAAATTATGAAAACTCTAGCTCACAAAGGAGCAAATGCCAAATCAAGTGTTCTACTATGTTCAGTCTCAATCAATCTCATGCTAGTAAGAATGTGGCCCGTATCCTCTGACTTCATGGCTTGGCCAATAGGCTCCACAGATGATGCAGTTATGACCAGAGTCCTCAGATCAGGTGGTTTGGCCACTAAGGCTCCATTATATTACAAACACGGTCGTAGCTCGTATGCTCCCCAATAGCTCTACCCTTTGAGTTATGAATCATAAGGTATACTTGATAGGGCAAAATCTCTCACTAAGTTGACTTAAAGTCTCCTTAGACACACCATCCAGTCTACAAGAATTTCTTGGATGACATAACCCATGTGTTGCTGATAAGGATCCTTCTGTCAAGTTAGGTCGATTACCTCCTCTAACTAAGTAGACTAGGGACCACGATAGCCCAGGATGATAGAACCATGGGATCACATAGTCATCATCCCCCCATCCACTTTAAGTTAAAATTATGAATTTCATAATCTTAAATTTTAAAACTCTATTCTTACTATATATACATTTAGCAATCTAATGACTATCCTTAATCGAAAGTTCTCTCTAACTTATTGAGAGGGGTAATTAACTATAGGTGTTTGCGCCTATAGGAAACCTAGAATCAGATCTTAAGTCCTTACCAAATGAGAATGAAATCTCTAGAAAGTATCTTATATACTATTTCATTTGCCTTCTAAAAATTACACTGACACATTTAAAATCATACTCTCTACAATTATCGAGAGGTCGCTGGAAAATTTTTGGATCTCACAGATTTCTAGTGACTCCGCTGGGGATAGGATTCTCTTTCCATCTTTGCCTAGTTGTATATGTGCTATAGTAGCAACAAAATATTTGAAAATTCAAAACAAAAAATGGTGATTTAAATGCAAAATAAATTCAAGTTACTAATATATGAGACTCTATGTTGAATGAATTATTCTGTAGAGTACATTTTTATTATATTATTATTTTGTTCTGTAGTACCTCTGCATTTTGAAAGTATGGGCTGAAATAATAATTATTAATTACTAATCCCCATCTTTCACTTTTTTAGAATGGATCTATAGAGCACTCCTTTCACTGTCCAACTAGGGGGTGGTGAGAACATCTGCTTAGCCAATGACATCATCAATATATGAGATGTTGGAGTTACCATTCAATTTGGTAGCTTGAATTTCTCAGCTATTATAGCTGTAACTCTTAAAGTGCCCACCAGTGGTACACTTGTTTGAGGCCATGCTGGAAGGCCTCAGGTTACTGAAGCTCGTACTAGTCATGCTCGCCAACCAGTTTAGAAATCAACCGCTATTAAGGAGTTCTCCCGACAGAGAACTTCAGTTTTTAAAATATTGGGTCAATCTGAAGCCCCCGATTGAAAAAAATTGTCATTGGGCAAACTGTGTCTTTAATGCCTCATGGTATAATTACTTCTCCGATTGAACATTTCGTACCTAGAATGTATGATCATGAAGCTTCCTCATCAGGAAGAAAATTAACTAGAAGGCAAAGAAGAAGAAGAAATGCTGAGCTGAGAGCTCAGTAGATCCCATTTGAACAACTTAGTGAACAAGCAATACTGTCGCTAGAAGCGAGTATTCTTACTCATAATAACTTTGACAATCTAAAATAGATAAAAAGGAATAACTCTATTGGTGAGGTGAAGTAGTCATTTTGGACTCAACAATGCCAAGCTCCACCACCATAGAGGAGACAACATGAAACATTATCCTTCAGAATGCACAACGTTCTCAAAGTAGCTAATGATAGAGTCTTAATGGAAAGAAAATTTGAGGCTGTAGAAAATCGAAGCTCATTAAGGATGTTGTCTCTTATAATCGGCCATCGAGGTATACTTTGATAGTGACCATTGGAGCGTGACACTCAGACTGTGTGTCCAAGAATCCACTACTGAAAGGTCCTAGTGAAAGGATAAGCATATGTGGAGGGCAAGGCCCTGTAATGAAACTCTAAAGAATGGAAAAGGTGTGACATCTGATGCATATGCTTAGAAATCTGACTCAAAAATAATTCATCAGAAGTGGATACCTAAAAAAAGGGATATCACTGATAAAAGAAATGATGGTCAATAACTTGGAGAATTCTCTAGGGGATCCCATCATCAATCAGATTCACCCCAAAGAAGGTTGACTTTGATCCTTTAATGGAAGAAGTGTTTCCACATTGTACCAAAGATCCACACATTGATAAATTCATGTGCAAGAAGAAGATAATGAAGACACTTTGGAAGTGAAAATAGGTATGTTAGAGATAGATGAACTTTCCGCACCATCAAGCGACATGGATCAGGAACTGAACCTAAACTCGACTTTTCTGAAGAAGTCACGAAAGCAAGTAGAAGATGGATCTTCAATCTCTACTGAAGAGGAAGAAGAAGAAGATCAAAATGAGAAAGAAATCATGGGTGTTGAAGCTATTTATATGGTTGAACTAGGAAATGTTGACTTTTTTTTTTTATAATCGACATCCTTATTATTGAAAGCAATCGTCTACAAATGCACAAGGAGACAGACCCCTGAAGATGAGCAAAGAGCAGAACAATAATAAGAAATAGAGGAAGAAGAAGAGCCTATACTTATTGACGCCGTGGAGCTAGCTAGAGAGAAAAGACAAATGCAACATCAAATGGAAGTCAAAGATAAAAAAATTGCACAGCTTGGTACTAAGATGAATGACATGATGGTACAAAAGAATATCATGATGGATATATTGCAGAGGAATATCACATCAACTGTAGCACCTCTTTTATCTGTTAATCAATAGGTAGCTAATAATACAACTTCTATTGCACTAATTAAACTCTACATCAAACTCTATGATTACATCTAAGTGAAATGAAGTTAGAAATAATAATTAATGAAAAGATAATGACAGTTAAAGCTTTAGAGTAAGCTAATAAGTTGGTGAGTAAGGATTGCCCTTACCCAATTGAATATGACCAAGTGCAGTACCAAAAAGGTTACTCAGTGCTGAAATTTAATACTTTCAGTGGGCTAGGTAACCCAAAGCAACATCTAGCCCAATTTAAGGCTACTTATGATAACATAAGAGGGAATGATGCGCTACTTTTTTGTCAATTCATCAACTGACCTCAGCTACTTTTGAGTGGTATGCATTTCTTTGAATGATTAGTTAAAACTTTTCTTTGAGTTAGAGATAATATTTATGAAAAGGTTCTCCAGTGCAACCTAGAAGATAACAATAGCTGACATTGCCTTGCTAAAGAGGAGATAAAATGAGTCAGTGATAAAAGTTATAAGTCATTGGCATAACATAAGTATGAAATGTAAGCAACAATTGAAAGAAGAACATTTAATCCAATTGCTAATGGGCAATATGGATGATAAAATGACAACATTTATGGCGTCAATTATAATGTTCCAAGACTTGCTTGATAGGGTGGCCAAATTTGAAAAGTTGAATTATCCTAAGTCTGAAATCTATACAGATAAAGCAAAGAGAAACAAACCTTCAGACTCAAGAAGAAATAAAACTCATGCCACTTCCTATAGCTCAAGTGGTGAAAAGTGGATAATCTATAATGTAGACAAAGGAAAACAGCCAATGTATAATGATGATAAGGGAAATAAGCTTATCAATTCTAATCGACAGCTAAAATTGATATTGAGAGGCAATGATAAATCTCAGACTTTTCCAAGTGGTGGAGAGCATCCAGAACAAGCAACAAGAGATGATGAGCAAATACAACCATCTCTTAAAGAAAAGATGAACAAAGAGTATTCCTTTAGAAGTGATAGTGTGGCTAAATTATTACGGCAAGCAGTCAAAATTGGTCTATAATTACTAGAAATTAAAAGGCCTGAAGAAGATGATCAAGTCAATAATCTAAATTACTATCCTTATCATCGGATGATCAATCATCCTATTGAAGATTATTATGTCTTCAAAGATTGACTAGAAAGGAAGTATCGACGAGGTGAATTTATATTATCTGATAGTGTTTTTGTCAACCCAAAAAGAGAGTCTACAAGAATGATTACATCCTCTTTCGTATCTTCTATTAAAGATAAAAATGAAGAGAAATCAATTCAGACTGAAGAATGGAAAATAATAGTCTCCAAAAAGATCGTGAAAATGTTGAAATAATTAAAAGATGTCCCTAGTGTTAAGCAGAAATCACCACTTGAACCTATATTGGACTTAAAAGAGATACAAAACTAACTATTTGTACTTCTCAATGGTATTTTGATAAAGCTACTTCATCATAAAATGAGGAGCATCCTACTAAATGCAGGTGTTGACCTTCATATGTGTGCCATAAGCCGGGTTAAGCCCACAAGTCAAATTCGACGGACTTCAGAGGTGGCAGTATGCAAACT
Organism: Cymbidium sinense; assembly: GCA_021442155.1. Lineage (NCBI taxonomy): Eukaryota > Viridiplantae > Streptophyta > Magnoliopsida > Asparagales > Orchidaceae > Cymbidium > Cymbidium sinense. The sequence continues at coordinate 75,780,952 of CM038220.1, forward strand.
AAGGCTTAAAATGTATTGGACGTCACTAAAAATGGTTGAAATGACCTCTAATCAATGAATGGACTTTGCCATTGCATTCAAAACATCAAAATTAATCAAGATATAAATATTATATAATCTAATGATCAACTTATCAAATGATCGAGCTATTAATGTGTCGATGCGCATATCAGAGTTAGGAAGCTATGAAGATGTTTGAACGACCTCTATTCATGAAATTGATTATGTCGTTAGCTTTGAAACAATGAAAACTATCAAATGAGACTATCCATTCTCAAATTAGATGAGTCTACATAAATGTCAAATGATTTGAAGTGATAGCACGCAAATCGAGACTGAAATACACAGGATATCACCAAAATTAAACCAAAGTACCTTTGATCGATGAACGAACATTGCCATCATGTTTAGAATGTCAAAATTGGTCAGAATATAAATATTACATGACTTGATGATCAACTGATCGGTCCCTCAAGTCATCAACGCACCTGCACGCATATCAAAATAAAGAGGCACCGACGTAAGCCAAATGACATCAATTCATGAAATTGATTACGTTCTTAGCTTTAAAATATCAAAATCTATCAAATAAGATTATTCGCACTCAATTCGGATGATTCTACACAAAAATCAAGTGGTAGAAAGCAGCGACACGCACTTTGAGTTGAAATTGACTCAATTTGACGCCAACTTGAACCAGCAGGCCGATCGTTACGGATTGCAGTTCGTTAACAATGGAATAACCTTAAGTTCCTCTCTAAGCAATTCTATTGACTATGTGATTTTATAAACATAAAATTCACATTAAAGTCATTTAATCTATTTAAAAATCAATTTAAAAATAAACCTAACCTAAATCCCTCTCTAAGCGACCCGAACCGGCCCTAATTTTACTCGTTCTCTACTCGATCCGACTCCCCCTTCATGCGTGATGCTCTGCTCTGATTGGAGCTCCTCCACTCATGCAAACTGAATGCAAGCTACACCTCCCTCCTTCCTGCTGGTCGATTTGAACGCACCTCCTCCATGTGCGAGCGAGCGGTTCCTCCAATCGTTCCTTCGCAAGACTTCCCACTCCTTCTCCAAACTGATGGCAAGCCACCTCTCCCTCATCCCTCATTTTTGGTTTTCCATTGCCCTAATCCAAATCATGAAGGTTTTTTTTTCCTCCTCCTCCGAAAAAAAAAGGGTGGACTTGACTTTCCCAAGGAAAGAGCCACTTTGGTGTTCTCAAGCTGACGGCAAGCCTCCTCTCCCTCCTCCTAATTTTGGTTTTCCATTGTCTAATCATCGAAGGTTTTCCTCCTCCTCAAAACTGAAAAAAAAAAGTGGGCTTGAGTTTCTTCTCCTTCTTCTTCCTTCTTTCCTTCCCTTTCTTCTTCCTTCTTTCCCCCAATCTGAAAATCATTTTTCTCTTTTCTTTTTTTTCTTTTTCTTTGTTGTTCCTTTTACTTGAACAAGATCTTGATCTTCCATCTAAAAAGCAAAGAACTCCTCTCGATCTTCCTTCTCCAATCAAAATCAGTTTTTTCCATTTTCCCCTCATTTTTATAAATCCAGTATCTTCCTTCCCTCAAATTCATTTCGGCTCTCCGATTTCCCTCTTTTTTCACTAAAATCGAGAATCGGCTCTCCAAATCCCCTCATTTCCACAAAAAATAGAAAATTTTGCCTCTTTCCCTCGCAAAATCAATCTGAATTTAGCCGTAACCGAGGAAGATCACCGTCATGAGGTGGGTTATTCTTTGATTTCTCTGTCGCACTCCTTCATTACCTCTTCAAAGCCACTTCGCCGCAACCAGGGAAGAACACCGTTATGAGGCAGCTTCTTCTTTCGGCTTTCAACATCGCACTCTTTGCATTACCTCTTCAAAGCCGCTTCACCGCAATCGGGGAAAAACATCATCATGAGGTGGGTTGTTCTTTAGGTTTCCGGTATCGTCTTCCATTTCAGTCTGCCTTTTGACCCTTCTCTTCGCCATAACTGGAGAAGAGCACCGTCATGAGGCGGATTCTTTTCTTGGTTTCTGGGATACCCAACCCCATTTCTTTGTCGATCTCTACAATGCGCAAAAAATGAGTCAAAGCATGTGGAATATGTAAATGTGGATATATATATATATATATATATACTGATATGACATTCAAAATTCCCCTAGTCGAAGCATGAATCTTAAGGGCAAAGGCAAGCTAATCCCAAGTCAAAATCAATCAAGATCAAGCACACGAAACATGGACTTTGGAACATGAATTAAACCTCGAATGATCATCAATATAGAGTATTTATAGTCAAATTGAGCGTCTCGGAGCGATCTAACAAGTCTAAGATCTCACAATTTGATCTCATTTGAGCATCCAAATGTTGAAATACATCAAATGATCAAAGGAATGGTGCAGTCAGATGGGAGGAGTGGTTTGGGTTTTCATGTATTTACAAGGCGCCACTCCTCCAATCATAAATAGCCCCTCATTCTCCTATGAGGGACACTTTGGGAGGCCAAGTGAAGGAGAGGAGCCAAGCAAGGAGGAGAGAGCTCAACCTCAAGATCCCCAAAACAGATGCTTCCGCCGATGGTCGTCAACCACCAGGTAGCCGACCTCGCCATCATCAATCACCTAATGTCGTTCTTGCATTTTAGCCAGAAGTTGTTCTATATATTTCTGCTGAAATTGTTCCCTGCATTTCCACGTTCCTTTGTCCGCTTCACCGCCCTTGAACTATTAGTGGTTGTTACATAGTTGTTCCTTTCTTGTATACCATCTTGTAATCCCGTTATCGGGAACATTCTGTACTTCGAGGCATATACATAGTGGAACATTTTTGCTGGGCCAGGCCCCGTGGTTTCATTCTAATTATGATTTTCAAAATCAACAAAATTACTAATTATGTGAAATTATCTAAGCTATAAACACCTATACGTGCTCAGACATAGAGATTTCAAATGCAAATTTTAATGTCTGAAAAAGTTGTGCAGGCTAAGTTGGAATTAAATGAAATTCAAAATCAATCTCATAATTTAGAAATAAATTACCTAAATTGCTAAACACCCACATGTGCCTCGACACTATGCTAAATGCTTAAATTCAAGTGTCTAAGGATGCTACATTGGTTGCTTCCCAATTTAGTCTTAGGACTAGGTCCGAGTTAACAAAACCTAAAAATCTATAATAAGAGTTTCAAATCAGTGAAATATCTGAGAAACTATTCTATCAGGTGACAGTAGATCTAATCTCGTTCTAAGCAGTTGATGGGATCTAAAGCTCTTAAACATATTCAAATTAATCATTTTTTCAAATCAAATTAAGTAGTCATCTAAAATTATATAAATAAAACTCTATCATTAAAAAGGTAAATCAAACTCAATCCATCCACCTTCCACAACTGTTTATCGAGGGTGACAAATTAAGAAAACTCCCTCACAAAGTGCCAATGTTAAATCAAGTGTTCTACTATGTTTACTCAATCAATCTCTTGCCGATGGGGCGTGACCCATGTCCTCTACTGTGGCTTGGATAGTAGGCTCCCCAGATGAAGCAGTTATGACCAAAGTCCTCTCATTCGTGATTTGGCGGTCAGCTCCATTATATTATGATCACGACCATAGTCCTTTGAGTTGTAAATCATAAGGTATACTTGATAGGGCAAACAACCCTCTGTTAGCTAAGATAGACTTAAGATTGTCTCCTTAGACAAACACCACCCCATGTCTATAAGGATTTCTTGGATGACGTAACCCATGTGTTGTTGATAAGGATCCTCAGTTAATTTACCTCCTCTGACAAAGTAGACTAGGGACCATGATGACCCGGGTTGAAGGAACCATGGGATCTAAATTAGGCATGTCATCAATCCCCCAATCATCTAGTTTAAGCTGAAATGATTAATTTTATAATCAAAATTCTAAAACTCCATATGCTGCTACTATACTCTACACATTAAGCGACCTAACAACTAACCTTAATCGAAAGTTCTCTCTCACTCACTGAGAGGGGTAATTAACTATAGGGGCTTGTGCCTATAGGAAACATGGAATCAGATCTAAAGTCCTCATAAAATGAGAGATATTGTCTTATCTACTTTCAAATGGCATGCAAAATTTTTAAATAATTCAGTTAAAATGTTTTCTAAATTAGATACCATATTTATGAAGAGGTTCTTCAGTGCAACCGAGAAAATCAAAATCTCTGACCTTGCCTTGCTGAAAAGGAGGAAAGATGAGTCAGTGACAAAATTCATAAGTCGTTGTTAGCACAACCTAAGTATGAAGTGAGAGCAACAATTAAAAGAAGAATAAGCAATCCAATTGCTAATGGGAAATATGGATGATTAAATGACACCATTTCTATGCATGGCATCGATTGCCACATTCCAGGACTTGCCCGATAAGGTGGCTAAATTTGGAAAGATGAATCACCCTAAGTCTGAAGTCTATGTAGATAAAGCAAAGAGAAATAAATCTTTAGACTCAAGAAGAAATGAAATTCATGCTACTTCATATAGCTCAAATGGAGAAAAGCGGGTGATATACAATATGGATAAAGGAAAGCAGCTAATGTACAATGATGATAAAAGAAAGAAGCCTGTTTATTCTAATCCATAGCCAAAATTGGTATTAGGAGGCAATGATAAACCTCAAACTCTTCCAAGTGATGGGGAGCATCCAAAATAAGTAACAAGAGATGATGAGCAAATGTAGCCATATCTTAAGGAAAAGATGAGTAAAGAATATTCCTTTAGAAGGAAGTGGCTAAATTATTTTAAGCGATTAAAGGATTTATAATTACGAATTAAAAGGCAGAAGGATCAAGTCGATCCAAATTCGTCCTATCATCGATCATTCATCCTATCAAAGATTCTTATGTCTTCAAAGATTGGCTAGAAAGGAAGTATCGACGAGGTGTATTTACACTATCCGACAGTATTCCAATTAAACCAAAGAGTGTCTACAAGGATGATTATGTCCTCTTCCGTATCATCCAGTAAAGACAAAAAGAAGGAGAAATCAGTTTTGATTGAAGAATAGTAGACAGTGGTCTCCAAAAAGAGCATAAAAATGCTGAAGTAGCTAAAAGATGTCCCTAGTGTTAAGTGAAAATCACCACTTGGACCTATATTAGACTTTAAAGAGATGCCTAAACCAAGTATTTGGGCTTCTCGGTGACATTCTGATAAGGGTACTTCATCGCAGCATGAGAAGCAGTCTACTAAATGTAAGCCTCATAAATCAAAGAAGCTGGTTAAGAAAAAGAAGATCAATAAGAGAACTACAATTCAAAATATCATTAATAATCTAGAGGAGTGTCACCAGCCAGTAAGGCATCTATTTAGGCTTGTAGACTTCATGCCTAAACTTCGCATTGCTAAATCAGATGAAGAAGATAATGGTGAATCTTGTCCAGTAGAGATATTCTGAATCATTTGCGTGATGTCAGATGTTCTTCAACATCAGTTGCTTCGAAATGATAAGGGTAGTCAGACAGACTCGACCAACCCATCATAATTATTGTCAGGAAAGTAAGAAGAGCCTAAGAAGCTAACGTCTAAATTTTGTTTAATGACTCAATAAGACAATAACAGTTTAGATGAAGATATATTTTCCTGACAAAGAAGAGTCAGACTCATCGATATCATCACGTATGAAATGTATGACGTTGAAAAATAAGTCTAGCACTTTTGGCAAATCTTCTAAAATAAGAAGAGAACTTAAAAAAACTATCTCTTTAGAAGATTCTGAGCAAGATAAGGTGATTCAAATTCAGTTGAGAAGTGATAAAGTCTTACCACCTTCATCAAAGAAGGAAAATGTAAATATAGACAAAGGTAAATAAATTGAAGTCAACGAAGATATCATTTCGAGAAATCCTACAATAAAGCTTAAATCAAGCGAGAAGATAGATTATAATATTCTATCACATATGAGAAAGTTCTGCATAATTAAGTGTGTATGAGACTCTCTTGATGTCAAAAGTTCTCTAAGAAACTTTGATACAGGCTCTTAAAGATCCGAAGAGTTATGAAGCTTACTTTGAAAAATGCATGACTGAAGCATTACAAAGTCAAGATCTCCCAGTAATCACATTTTTTGCAGAAGATCTTATGTTAGGAATGGAAGATCACAACCATCCTCTATATGTTACTATAGAGAGTGATGACATATTGATCAGTCGAATATTGATTGATCCAGGTTCTTCTATCAATCTTATGAGTCTAAAGGTATTAAGAGGATTACCGCTTGATATGCAACATCTTGGGAGAGATAACTTGATGTTTCATGGCTTCAATGAAAAAGGGCAGAAAACTCTGGATTCTTTTATTCTCTGGCTCAAGTTCAGGGATTTATATATAGAAGCCAAATTTCATGTAATCGATACATCATTTAAAGCTCTCTTGGGGCCATGGCTGCATGAGTATGACATGGTCCCATCAACTATGCATCAATGTATGAAGTATCTGAAAGATGGAGAAGAATTCAAAATTCTTGGTAACCTATAACCATTCTATGTTAATGAAGCAAAGATCTATGAATATGCAAAGTATTTCATCCTCAAAGAGCCTAAGCTAATAGAGAGCCTTGAAACAAAAGCATCCACTTCAGGAGCTCAAAAAAAATTTTACAAGTGAAAGAGCAGAAGCAAAGAGGAAGAAAGAAGGCAATGCGACTCTCCTTAAAGTGCTTGATTCTGCACTTAAATCTAGAAATTAGTTCCTCATTTGGGAAGTGATATAGAAGAAGGAGGAGATATTCCTGTCAAACTTAAGGGAACTTATAAGCTTTCAAGAAAGGTAGAGTATGAAATAAGTGATTACTTGGACTATGATTTTAAATCCACTTATGAGTTGATGGTTGTATCAAGAAGGATAGCTCACTTGGCAGAGTTAGATGACTCACTCAAAATTATACCCATCCCTCAGCAGTGCTTCAAAGAAATCAGTCCACTAGATGTTCATAATATTGAATAATTGATAACATTCTATGTGTCATCGTTGAGTGAGAGTGGCGGAATAGAAATACTATTTTGCAAATCTGAAGAGTCTCAGCCTCATAACTTTGATCGGCCTACTCAATATAAAAATTATGATGAGATAGTGCCAACAAGAATACCATATACTATCCACAGAAATTATGAAGAATGATACATAAGCTTGGAATTCATATTAAGACTATTAAATTTAAAACTAAAATCTTTAACAAGATGTGGAGCTAAAGAAGTCCTCAGGCATCACAAAGAAGTGATAAATTTATTACTAAAGGTCTGGGGTTCATCAGCAAATCTCATCAAAATAGAGCTTGTTATAATATAATAGAAGTTGAGATAGAAACTCATAGTGACGAAGAAGATGATTCCCATGAAATTCTTCTTAAAATGATGAAGAAGAAGCCCAAGAACTCAAAGATGGTGGACAAATAGATATGGATGAACTTAAAGAAATCAACCTAGGCGAGGATGATCCACAATCCAACTTTTTATACACGATGAGAAAGTTGAAGAGCTAAAAATGCTACTTTGTGAATTCAAGGATTGCTTTGCTTGGACATATTCTGAAATGCCAAGCTTATCCCATGATGTAGCAGTTCAAAAACTAGCTAATAAACTAGATGCAATGACCATTAAGCAAGCTCATAGGTGAATGAGATTGGTGATTGAAGAACAGGTAATTATAGAAACTAAAAAGCTAATTGAAGAAGGCTTCATCCGAGAGGAGAAGTATGCAGATTGGATAGCCAACATTATCCTAGTTAGGAAGAAGAACGGCCAAATCTATCTCTGCATTGACTTCCGGGACCTAAATAAGGCGTGCCCAAAAGATGACTTTCTGCTTCCAATATCAGAACTATTGGTGGACAACACTTCCAACTATGACATGTTCTCATTCATGGATGGATCATCGGGATACAACCAAATCAAAATAACAAGATGAAAAAAACATCATTAGAACTATTGGAATATATATTATCTGTCATGCCCTTTGGCTTGAAAAATCTTTGGAGTTACATACCAAAGAGCCATAATGCATATTTTTGATGAGTTGATCCACCAAAAAGTGGAATGTTATATCAACGATTTGGTGGTGAAGAGCTTGAATCATGAAAACCACTTTGAAGACTTGAGAATTGTACTAGAGAGAATCAAAAAATATTATCTCAAGATGAATCCTCTAAAATATGCATTCGGGGTATCCTCCAAAAAATTCTTAGGGTACATTGTACATCACAAAGGTATTGAAATTGATCCTGCTAAAATCAAGGCAATCATGGAGATGCCCCATCGAATAGTTTGCGTCAGTTTCGTTCTTTACAAGGATAACTTGCATTCATCCGTCGATTTTTATCAAACTTATCAGGATGCTACCAACCATTTGCAAGGTTGATGAAGAAGGATGCTCCATTCAAATGGGATAATGAGTGCCAGGAAGCCTTCAATAACATTAAAAGCTACCTATTAAATTTATCAATCCTTGCAGTGCCTACTCCTAGGAAGCCCCTCATACTATACACAGCTGCATTAGAAGAGTCCCTTGGAGCATTATTGGCACACCACATTGAAGAAAGTAAAGAGAATGCTCTTTATTATGTTAGTCGGAGGCTGATTGGAGCAGAAATGAGATACTCTCCGATAGAGAAGCATTGTTTAGCATTGATCTTTGCAGTTCAAATTCTTCATCACTATATGTTATCTCACAAGATTACCCTCATCTCAAGGATTGATGTGCTGAAGTACTTAATGATAAGACCAGCATTGATAGGTCGTTTGGCAAGGGTAGTATTGCTTCTATAATTTGATATCACATATGTTCACGAGAAAAGTGATGGGACAAGTCTTAGATTTTTCTGCACATCCCCATCCCTACGGACTCTTCTCTTAATGATTTGCCAGCAAATTATGCTTATTCATGAAAGAAAAAAATCATAAATTTAGGAAATGTACTTTGATGGAGCCTCATCGATCAAACAAGTCCAACATCTAAATTTCCCAAGAGCAAGAGCAGGAATCAACATCATCTTCATAACACCAGAAAGAGGGATAATAAGATGATCATATGGATTGAACGAGCCAATAACTAATAAAGAAGATGAATATGAAGCATTAGTGGCAGGCCTTGAAGAAGCTATTTTCATAGGCATTCAAAACTTGCATATTTTTGGATTCTAAGCTTATTATAAATCAAGTACTTGGCATCTATAGAATCAACAAGCTTGAGTTAACTTTCTATCACAAGTGAGTTCTCGAGTTAATGAAGCAGATACTAAATATCACACTAACTAGAGTCTCTCAATCCAAGAATAGGAAAGCTGACTGCTTAGAAAAACTAGCTAAGAAAATGATAAGTATGAATGGTGATTATGTCATGATTGGTATATTTACTCGATGAGTTCTAGAGCTAGTATAGTAACAATCCCTGTAGGTAGAGGGGTTATATAATCTAACCCTTCAAGATGCGACTCAGGTTGCTCCTCATACTCCCCAAAATCAATAAGAAGTTTTACCAAGAAGAGTTAAGAATGACAATGCCTTAAAAAAGTAGTGTGAAGCCTTTACAGTAAAAGAGTCATGTGATTGGAGGCAACCCTTCATCGACTATTTTAAAGAAGGCAAGTAACCAAATAATAAATCAATGGTAGCTCAAATCGAGAAGAGAATATTACGTTATGCATTCATCAATAAAACTCTATATCGTAGATCATTCGAACAAATATGGCTACGATGCCTAAATGTAGATGAAGGTATCAAAGTGATGGTTGAAGTTCATGAAGGAATTTGTGGTGCACATCAGTCAGGTCTTAAGATGACAGTAAAGATCAAAAGGATAGCCTATTATTGGCCATCTATGGTGATAGACTATATTAATCACGCTAAGAAGTGTCATGAGTGTCAAGTCATGGAAATCTCATTAATCAACCTCCGAATCCACTACACCCAACAATAGTATCCTGGTCATTCGAATGTTGGGGTACAGATGTAATTGGATCAATTGATCCACTATCGTCATGGACGCTTCATCTAACGTGACTATTTTCTCTAAGTGGGGTACTACCCCATTTAAAGAAGTTACTATTGATCAGTGATTAACTTCTTCGTATAATGTGGTCTATAGATTTGGAGTGCCATCGAATAATTTTTTTGATAATGTACGACTTTCAAAAGTGCAAAGATTTATAAATTCATCGATCGACATAAAATTGATTGGAGATACACTTCAATATACAATCTAAGAGAAAATGATTTGGCAAAAGCATTCAACAAGATATTAGTCAAACTTCTTAAGAAGATTCTCACTAAAAATAAAAGAGAATGGCATACCAAGCTAGCATGTATCGAACTACCTACAAGGCAGACTAAAGCCACTCCCATTCATTGGTATTTGGGCGAAAGTTCTTCCGCTTGAAGTTGAGTTTCCTTCACTTAGAGTAGTCATCCAATACAACCTAACTGAAGATCAAAATGCTTATTTGCGAATGGAGAAACTCGATGTGCTTGATGAAATTAGATTGCAAACTCACCAAAATTTGGATGTCTATCGAGCAAAGATGTCCAGGGCTTTTGACCATACAGTGCGGCATCAAACATTCTAAAAAGGAGAATTGATCCTAGTATTAATGTGATCAATTATTCCCAATCAAAAATTTGATGGAAAATTTGAGCCCAATTAGGAGGGCCATTTTCCCATTGAAAAAGTGTATCAAGGAGGAGCATACCAACTCATTGACCTAAAGGGTGAAAGACCAATGCCGCCAATTAATGGTCGATACTAAAAGTATTATATATGATGAATACATTCTCGAGGTACAATACAAATCCCCCTGCAAAAATAGGGGCATTTTTTTAGTATATCCATTTAGGTTGACATCGTGCTTCATGCCGAGATCCCTAAATAAATATACTCACTCCAAATAAAAAAAGCTTTTCGTGAAAATTTCCCTGTTACATAGGGGCATTTTAGATTTCTATATATAGATGAAATCAATGTTGTATGTTAAAACTCTCTTAAGAGCATATCAATTCAAATATTGATGTATTTGCATATTTTCATCTTGAAAGTTCTTCTAAATATGCTTTAGAATTCCCCCTACAAGACTAGGGGCATTTTATTTATTTGAATTGATATCATGTTATAAGATGATATCCTTGAATATATCTATTGGGTTGAGACAGCATTATGCCAAAATCCACGAATATATTATATCATTGTTAAGTTGCAAGTTCTTGAACAAAAAGAATCTATTCTATGCATGAAAAGACAACCTCAAATGTCAAGAAAAGTTATCTCCCATTGTAAAATTGAGATCAAGTCAAAAGAACTCCCATTTTGGAAGCTTCAATTAAGTTGGAAAAACATCAACTTCTACTTCTTAAAGTCTAAGACATGAATGGGTTCTAAAGGTTGAACTCAATAAGCCCACAAATGGATGAGTTGCTGATGCTCTCCTCACTCAACAAGTTACGAGAAAAGGTCGCAGTGAAAGAGACCTCGTTCGTCAGTCTGATGACAAAATTACCAACCCGTCATAGTTTAAGTCAAAGACTCGGGTAGGTTCTAAAGGTCAAACTCAATAAGCCTAAATGTGGCCGAGTTACTGACATTTTTCTCACTCAACAAGCCATAAGAAAAGGCTATAGTGAAAGAGCCGCTTGGTCCAATGATATGGTATTTCTAAAACTAGATTAGTGATTTTTTAACAGATCCAAGAGATCTTTTTTTTGATCTAGATCAATGATCAGAAAACTCTCAATTCAAGGCTACCTCAAATCAATCTATATATTGCAGGTGATATGTCTCAATCTATTCTCAAATGATCGATCAAGCTCAAAGCTTCAATAATCTCTTCAAGCAGTAGAAGCACAATAGAAACAATTTCATAGTTCATATAAAGTCGATGGCTAAAGGAATTTTGGTTATTGATCACATTAAAGCACACATTGCTAGACTAATAACTCAACATTGATCTATATAAGCGGAACATTTGGGTCATCACATGCACCCTTCAATGAATCCTTGGCGTGGCATAGGATTGTGTATACACTTCACGACAAGTCAATATGGACAAATCAGGTCATTCCTTTATCAAGTCCGTCAAGCTTAAAGCTAGGACAGAAGGAATTTCAAATTTGACCAAGTACGGATAAACCAATTCTCTGGAGGAATCCTTCATCAAAATAAATAAACCAATTCCCCCATCAAATCCAATCAAGCACGATGCTAAGTTTGAAGGAAACTCAAATTTATAAAGACGTAAAAGAAAGAGATCTTCAACAAAGCTATTGAATCAGATAATAGATGGTGTAAGAACTCTTATCTATTTGACAAATCAATTTTGACAAATTGGTTAATCCCATAATTTAGTATGTCCTAAATAAGGCATCATACTAATGACAAATCCTATCAAAGCTCCATAGGCTATTGCAATTGAAGCTGAAATGATCCAAGTTCCATAGCCAGTACACAAATTAAACCCAAAGCATAAAGCATACAAATCAAGCCCAGAGCACAAATCAAAGTTGATCTTCTCATCAAATCCCAAAAGAATCAGTAATAGGACATGATATCCAAATACAATAAGATGATACATGACAAAAAAAAGTACATCATGGGAGCTGATTGTAATATTTTTCTAAATAAGTAAAGATGGCTAGTCACTCTCTAACTATAAAACATTAGTATGGTATTAGCGCCTCGACATCACATATGCAGATGGTCATAAAGGCTGCGCTCATTTCATCTGAGCTCTTATCACCTCATGTAGCTCTCTCATCCGAAATCAATAAAAGTTTCAAATTATCAAACTCGATGGTCATGTGTGCCTCAATCTCCCATCATCATGCACTAGGTCAAGTCTGAAGCCGACCTACTCACGAAATCTGTCGAAAAGTCTTGAATATCTGGCGATCTCATCGGTGGATTAAGAACTCTATGTCTCTGAGTCTCCAAATACAGAGAACACTCCTCAAGCCATATGAGCTAAAAGGGTCCAAATGGTGTTTGAAGATGTGAAATGGATCTAGTGAGTCAAAGTAATGAGAAATATGTCCTCAAAAATACCAACTATAATTCATGCCTGTCATGTGGTTGGCTAGCGATGGTGAGATCTCAAACTCATCTCATATCAAAGGAACAAATGATAATAAGCATAGTGAGCGTAAATGAAATGAAGTGTGACTAAAGAATAAAAGAAAGGGGAGAAAATTATGATGAATGAAGTGGTGTATCAAGCGTATAATCCTGGACTCTCCTATAATAAGCTCTGCTATGTCTTTGGCTCATAGAGGCCTCATAGGCATGAGGTCCCCTCATCCCAGATAGGCAGGAGTGTAAAGGTGGCTCAATGAGTAATAAATTAAAATTAGTATCAGGTTGGAACACGTGGATCAACTCCAGAGTCCTCAATAACATCTTTGGTACTACATGACACTTCATAAGAGTGATAAAATGTGAGACTCGTGAACAATCAATGAACTTGGGTTCTTCATGAGTCGATGAAGAAATATCGGTGTAGCTAGTAGAATCTTAACTCTACTTAGAAGTGGTATCCTTATCTAACTTGCTTTTATGGCATCTGTTAAGAATCAAATTAGAGTAAATAAGCATATTTTGATAAAAAAAAAGTGGAGAATGGGAAAAATATTGAAAGAGGAGAATAGTGATTATACCTCTAGCTATGATCTCTTAATGATGATGATGGGTCCTCGATCTCAAATGCCCAAAGATTCTGCATTCATATCTCCTAGAACCCAGCTCAGCGGGCCAGATAGTAAGGTGATGGATATAACTAACCCGTGTGACCTTGGAGGATTATTCAAAAATGAGCACCGGTCAAGCCTCAATATAGTATGAGCAAAATAATCTCGGAAATCATCATCCTCTTGGGATACAAAGTCAAATAAGATACATCTTTGCTTGTAAACATGGGATGTCCATAAATTATCTCGTGAGCCTTGAATATATAGCCCATGTGACATATCCATGGGAAGATAGAATCAATAGAGATCGCATAGCATACTTGTGACTCTAGGAGTCTACCCATCTTAACATCTGTTAGAAGAAGGCAGACAACATAATATTGAGAACTTTGGGTACTATCTGTCAATGGATTATAGTCCCCCACTTAGGTTAAAATCTGCAGATCAAAGTAAAGAATAGTTCAATGGAAGAGCATTGAAAACGGTAAAATTACATCTCTATATGTCTTTTGCTCAATCTATCTCTATCAATATCTCCATGAGGATCATGTATCAATCTCAGAACCAGATAGCCTCCTAGCTCATGATAGATCATCTCTAGCGAACATTCTTACGCAGTGATAAGAGAAATGTTATTTAAAAATTTAAATGATAGTATAATAAAGCGTGTCACTAGTGAGCACGATCATGGCCTCATATGCTTTAATGGCTCGCTTTGAGTTGTGAATCATAGTATACTTAATAGCAAATAACCCTTTGTCATTAAGGTAAGATTGTCTCCTTAGAAAAAACACCACCTCAGTCAAAAGATTTCTTGGGCATAACATCTAGGATCCTTTTGGTGGTTGGGTCATACCTCCCACGACTAAGTAGACTAGGGACTGACGCAGATGATGGAACCATGGGATCTAAATGGAATCATTCCCCAACCATGGTTTTAAAATGATGAATTTTGTAATCTAATTCAAAACTCATGATCTTATATGCATTGACATTAGAAATAGTACTCCACTAGAGGTAATTAACTAACTTTTTATAAAACACGGAACAGATAAATTCTCTAGTGATGGCAAAATCTTTGGGTAGTATCTCTACTTATTTGATGAAAATTACACTACACCTCAAATCGTACTCTCTACAATTCAATATTATCTAGAGGTTAGTGATGAATTTTTGGAACCCACAACAGGTCTCATAAATCAAAGAAGCCGGCTAACAAAAAAAGATCAATAAGAGAACTACTCTATTAATTAGAGGAGTATCATTAAAGACAATCATTCATCTTTTATTCATTAGTGATGAAGATGTGGTGAATCTTGCTTTAGTAGAGATGTTTGAAATATGATATTCCACATAGTACTAAAATGACAAGTATTGATTGATACCAACCCTTCAAAATTCTTATCTGGAAAATAAGAAGAGTTTGAAGAGTTAACATCTGAATTTGTTTAATGACTCAATAAGAAGATAATAATTCATATGAAGATTTATATTTTCTCGATGGAGAAGAATCGACTCATAATTTATCTTTTTAAATATATGAAGTTGAAAATGAGTCTTCTTTCATAAAAGAATAATTTAAAATTATCTTAAGGAAACTAAGTAAGATAAGGTGATTAAAGTTCGGTTGAGAAGTGGTAAGTCTTACCACCTTCATAAAGGAGAAAATGCAAATAATGACAAGCAAAAAAATTGAAACAGATATTTAAATAAAATAAAAATAGTGAAATAGATATAAACCTATAATAGAAAGATCAACCTATTAATAGGAAACTCTCATTGATCTTTAATAATCATTTTTTGAAAAGATCTTATAAATAGATCTGGCAATTCTCTATATATTTTCACAATCTTAAGAGTCTAAATGCATTACGAGGATTATTACTCAATATCCAACATCTTGGGAGAGATAAGTTGATGGTTCATGGTTTTAATGAGAAAGGATAGAAAACCATGGGTTCTTTTATTCTCCTGCTCAAGTTTCAGGTTTTAAATATAGAAGCCAAGTTTCATGTAATCGACACTGAAACATCGTTTAAAGCTCTCTTGGGTCGATCATGGTTGCATGAGTATGGCATGGTCCCATTAACTATGCATCAGTGTTTGAAGTACCTAAAAGATGGAGAAGAGTTCAAAATTCTTGGCAACCTACAACCATTCTCCATCCATAAAGCGAAGATCTATGAAGATGCAAAATATTTCATCCCTAAAGAGCCAAAGCCAATAGAGCCTCTTAAAGTGGTAGCATCCACTTCAGGAACTAAAAAGTAACTTCATATGGTGAAAGAGTAAAAACAAAGAGGAAGAAAGAAGGCCATGCCAATTTTTCCTAAAGCACTTGATTTTACACCTAAATTAAGAAGATCAGTTTCTCATTTGGGAAGTGACACACAAGAAGAAGAAAATAATCCTGTCAAACCTAAGGGAACTTCTAAACTTTTAAGAAAGGCGAAGTATAAAATAAGTGATTTTGATTTAGGCTATGATTTTGAATCTACTTATATAAATAGAGTTCAAATGGTCGCATCAAGAAGGATAGCTCATTTAGTAGTGTCAGATGACCCCCTCAAAATTATAACCATCTCTCAGCAGTACTTCAAAGAAATCACTCAACTAAATTCATAATATTGAAGAATTAATATTCTATGTCATGAGTAAGAGTGGTGAACAGAAACTTTATTTTATAAATCTGAAGAGTCTCAGCCTCACAATTTCAATCAGCCTACTCAACATGAAAATTCTAATGAGATAGTGCCAACAAGAATACCAATATAATATCCACAGAAATTGCAAAGAATGAAGCATAAGCTTGGAATTCATATTGAAACTACTAAAAATAGAACTCAAAATTTTAACAAGATATGGAGCCAAAGAAGTCCTCAAGCATCACGAAGAAGTGATAAGTTTATCACTAAAGGTTTTGGGTTCATCCATAAATCTCATCAAAATAAAGTTTGTTATAATATAATAGGCGAGATCGAAACTAATAATGATGAAGAAGATGATCTCCATGAAATTCTTCTAACAAATGATGAAGAAGTAGAAGCCAAGCTAGCACCTGAAGAACTTGACGATGGTGGACCCTACTATGGATGAACTCAAAGAAATTAACCTAGGAGCTGAAGATGATCCCCGTCCAACTTTCATCTGTGCCTTTCTACTTGATGAGAAAGTTGAAAAGCTAAAAATGCTACTTTTGGAATTCAGAGATTGCTTTGCCTTGACATATTCTGAAATGCCTGGCTTATCCACTGATGTAGTAGTTCATAAACAGGCTGTTAAACTAGATGCGTTGCTTGTTAAGCAAGCTCCTAGGTGAATGAGGTTGAAGACTAAAGAATAGATGATTACAGAAACTAAGAAGTTGATCGAAGCAGGCTTCATCTAGGAGAAGTATGAGATGATAGCCATTATCCCGTTAGGAAGAAGAATGACCAAATCCATTCCGCATTAACTTGGACCTAAATAAGGCGCGTCAAAAGATGACTTTCACTCCAATATCAAAACTATTAGTGGACAATACTTCCAACTATGATATGTTCTCATTCATGGATGGATTATCGGGATACAATCAAATCAAGATGGCACCTGAAAATGAGAAGCACACATCATTTTGGACGTCAATTGGTATATACTGCTACATAGTCATGCCTTTTGGTTTGAAAAATGCTAGAGGTATATACCAAAGAGCCATGATGCCTATTTTTGATGAGTTGATTCACCAGAAGGTGGAATGTTATGTTCACGATTTGGTGGTGAAGAGCTTAAATCATGAAAATCACTTTAAAGACTTGAGAATTGTATTGGAGAGAATCAAAAAAATATCTCAAGATGAATCTTCTAAAATATGCATTCGGGGTATCCTCAAGAAAATTCCTTAGGTACATTGTACATCATAGAGGAATTGAAACTGATCCTGCTAAAATCAAGGCAATTATGGAGATACATCCACCGAAGAGTTTGCATCAGCTCCACTTTTTATAAGGATGACTTGCATTCATCCTTTGATTTATATCAAACCTATCAAAATGCTATTAACCATTTACAAAGTTGATGAAGAAGGATGCTCCATTCAAATGGGACAAGGAGTGTCAAGAAGCCTTTAACAGCATTAAAAGCTATATGTTAAATCCACCAATCCTTGCGCTACTCCTGGAAACCCTCATTCTATACATAGCATTAAGAAGAGTCCCTTGGAGCATTATTGGCACAACACAATAAAAGTAAAGAGAATGCTCTTTATTATATCATTCGAGGTTGATAGATAAATGAGATACTCCGATGAGAAGTATTGTTTGGCATTGATCTGCCAAAAGCTCATCATTATATGTTATCTCATAAGATTACCCTCATCTCAAGGATCGAACCACTGAAGTACTTGATGATAAGACCAACATTGATAGGACGCTTGATAAGATGGGTAGTATTGCTCTTATAATTTTATATCACATACGTTGCATAGAAAGCAGTAAAGGAACAAGTATTAGCAGATTATCTTGTTGCACATATGATCCTTGCAGACTCTTCTCTTAATGATAATTTGCCTGATGAGCAAATTATGCTCATTCATGAACGAGAAAAATTACAAATTTGAGAAATGTACTTTGATGGAGCCTCATCGATAAAACAAGTCTAACCTCTAAATTTCCCAAGGGCAAGAGGAATCATCATCTTCATAACAGGAGGGATAATGAGATGATCATATGGGTTGATCGAAGAACTAATAATGAAGTGGTATGAAGCATTATAGCATCTTGAAGAAGCTATTTTCATAGGGCATTCAAGACTTGTATATTTTGGTGATTCTGCTTATTATAAATCAAGTACTTGACATAAAATTAACAAGCTTGTTAGCTTTCTAGAGTTCGATTATGAAGCAAATACAAAATATGATATTAACTCGAAGTCTCGATCAGAATAGCAAAGATTGCTTAGCAAAATTAGCTAAGAAAATGGCAAGTATGAATGGTGATTATGTGATTGAGATATTTACTATGTTCTAAAAGCCAACAAAGTACCAATCAGATAGAGTTCAAATTTGACACAGCGGGATGTGACTCAATGTGGTGCAAATATTCTCATACATTTCTTGCCTTCATCTATCCCACTTCTTTCTTTAAAAAAAAGAGGATAAATGAAAATAGAAATATATAAAAATATACGCCTTATTGGGATGCTATGTAGATTCACAGATATTCTTATTAAGGTGATCGAGTCTGACATTGAGGAGATCCCTTAATAATACTCTCGATTAAGGTAATTGATCATTAATTACATCCTAAGGAATGAGATCCCTTAAAAATACTCTCGATTAAGATAAATGATCATTATCTCTAAAGATTTCAATAGGTAGGACTATCAATTGATTAGTTTATTTTGGAAGATCAAATGAGATTGTTCAATGAGAGAGAGTTATTATCGAAGCCAAAGAAAGATAAGTAGGAGATGTCCACGATGCTAGGAAACTTAGTGAGCATCTCAAACTATCCTATCTTTTTTTTTTGAAATTGATTTAATTTATTGAGTTGAATTTTCATTACAAATTTATAACTTATGATACCATAACATAAGATTATAGAAATGACTAAGAGGTGAGGATTTAAGCTTATGGCTCACAAAAAGAGAAGCAACCTCAGAACCTAAATCTTGGGAGGATTGGTGAGGGCCGAACACACAACCTAAATCTAAGGCAAAAATGGATATTTAGTTTATCTACACGAGAGAGAAAAACCAATGCTTGGACTTACAACTCAGGCCAACTAACTCCTCCTATGATTTTAAATTCATATAGGCAAGTCATATGATTTATACAAGATAACTAGGCTGATATTTATTTAGAAAGAGACTAAATCCTTAAACTCACTCCTTGAAGAGACTTGATCATATAGGGGCATGCTTCAAATGACCTAAATCTAATGCAATTTAGATTTCATTTTATTTTCATATTTGGACAATCATTTTGACTCAGGCTAATAAGATTCATATGCCTAATCCATGATAAATGAGATTATTGAAAAAATATCACCGATAAGGGAAGAGGTGTTTTTCCACCATGGCTCTATTAAAAAAGCCAAATTTTATGGCAAAGGTGGAAGCCTCCAATCAAGAGTGAAAATAATATGCATTTGTGCATGTTATAAAATAAGTACTCATCCATATAAGGGTTGCTAATTCTTTTATCTTGATTTTAAACCTAAGCTTTAGGTGAGGTTATGAGTTCTTTTATTTTAGTTTGAATTATTTGGTAAAGATTTATTTTTCCCTAAGAGCCTAATCTACATCCAGGCCATACATAAAGCAAAGAAGAAACTGCATAAGCTAAACAAATTATCAATCAATTTATTAAGCTAATCACAAAAGAATAAGATTATTATTTAAAAACCACAAAAATAATTTGGGTATGAGCTCTACCCTTATACAAACCTGATTACAAATGAATTAAATACAATTATGCAAGGAATCATTATTATGGGTCTTCAAGCTTCATTTCTTCATTCTCTTTTCTTCTTTCTTCTTCTTTTCTTCTTCTTCTTTGGTTCTTTCTTTGATGGTTGGGTGGATGCTAAAGGTTTTACATGGTGCATAAGATGAGATCTTATGACCAATGCTTATCCTAATTCTATTTACATGAAAAGAAAAGTAAATCTAGCTAACACTAAAATAAAATGTTAGAAACAAATCACCAAATTTAAAGTATGTATTGGACTTATCACCCCACATGGGTGACTAAGTCCACATGGCCTATTGGATTATGCTTAGGGGTATAAGCACCTGCACAACAAAAGCATTTATTTTTTTATTTATTACAACGCCCCTTAAGCACAATCCCCTGCATAAGATAATAGTTAGACTAAGATCGCCCTACCATTCATTCTACACACATACATCCTAACATCTAGAATAAAATATATATCACAAAATAAAAGCAAACATCAAACCATGCACCGCTCTAACCTAAAGCTAGAAGTGGTGACTTAACCTAATGTATGTGCTTTAGAGGTTTGTGTGGTATGCTTAACTATAGCTTTAAGTTAGAATTTTCCAAGTGTGAAGCATGTTCAACTTAGAGGAAGATTTCTTTTAAGTGATTTAGTTATTTTGGGTTGATTTTATTTCATGTTTTGATAGGGTTCAAGTGAATCCTACAATTAATTACTAAGTTATGAAGAGAGCGAAAGAGAAAAGAACTTCTCTTTCCTTCCATAACCTAAGTAATTTCTAAAGATGATTCATGTTTTGGTTTTGTTTAGTGAAGGTTTTAATTAATCCAAAGTTTAGATGAACTCTAAATAAACCTATTCAAAAAGAAAGGCAATTTAAGATTAAGTAAAATGAATTAAATTCACAAAATGTACATCACTTCACTTCTTGCCGAACATGTATAACATGCATATGAATGAGTCCTAAGCATATCTATATATACAAATGAGAATGTTTAACACACTTTTTGATGCATGCTAAGCAATTCATTTAAGATAATTTGAAAGTTTATGACACATGCTTTTCAATAAGTAGCGAAAGGGGTTTCTTATCCAACTTTCACATGCACACATGAAATGTATAAAAGGCATAAGTGAGTATGACACCATTGTTCACTAGAGGTGTAAGGTACAAAACCTATTTAGGGATACTTAAATCCTCTCAACCTCGGGGTTGTCTAGACTAATATACCAATTTCCTTAAATACAAGTATATGTACGAAAGAAATGAATGGAAAAGAAAGACTGCAAAAGTTGGTGTTGGTTAATTTAGTTTTAATTATGCAATTTATATATACAAGTATAGGCATCATTCTTAAGTAATAGTATAGGAATGAATAGTATATGGAATTAGGCAAGTGTTAGGTTCTTTTCAAATGAAACATACATCATCAAATCTATTCAAAACTATTCTAAAAAGAGAGAAGGAAAACCTACATAAGCACATCCTCATATTTTATTCACATGCAAACTTATAAGTAAGATATAGTAACACATTTTAGTTTTGATAATTGAATCATATTTTTGAAAATAATTTGAATTTAATAATAATAGATAATAATATTCTACTTTAACCAACACATGCAATTTGACATAAAGGAAACATTTTCATTTTAAATTTGATTTTTTGAAAAGCATGGATGCATGAAAACCATATGGCATTATTTAGCATGTAAAAGGACTAAAGCAAAGAAATCATGTAAACACATTCACTTTAATTAAATCCTAAAGACAATCTTATGAAATAAGAAAGCTTAAAGTAAATCAAAGTTTATTTAATATGATTTTTGTTTGATTTTATTTTTGATTCAATTTTGAAAATGTGAATTGATTTTATAGTTCTTAACACATTCCCACATGTATTTAAAATTTTTGTTCAATTTTTAGATGATTAGATTCATTTTAAATTTTTATTAGGTTAAGGTATGAATTAAAATATTAATTAACCCTTACCTACACCACCTTAGCATAGTTAACCAAATAATTATGAGCCAACGAGATGACATAAAAAAACTTACAAGGAATTTAAATTTGCAATGCACTTAGGAAGTAGGGGGCCTAATGCAATTTGACTCATGATTAATGATTAATTAAATTAAGGGGTTTAACTTAAGTAATTTCAAAACACCCCTCACACAAATAAGTTGAGTTTTGATTTTCTTAATTGAACTTAGGCTCTTGAACACCTAAGCATCTACCTAAAGTAGATTAATTAAGTTTTGAAAAGTTTTAGAATTTTTAATTAATTAAAGGGTAATTAAATTATCCCTTAATTAAGAGAGATTAAGAAAGAAAAGGAGGGGTTTAAAGAATAACTTTGGAGAAATACCATAAAATTATTCCTTGAACCTCCCATTTACTGAATAAGACCTTAATCAACTTCAATCAGGGATTAAAATACTAATCAAACTCTTAATTGTCCTTGATTACATAAAAGGGATAATTAGGGAATGAATTAGCAATTATCCCAATTAAGCCACCAATAAATCCCAAGAAAATTAGGGAGGTAGTCATCCCCAAAATATGCTCAAGAAGTTTGAGATTAATCAGTGGATTAATTAGAATAAAATTAAGATTTCAAACCCAAAATTGAGAAAGACAATTCAAAATCCATTAAAACCAATTTTAGAATATTCTAGATTGAATTATCTTCTGGCAATTTACCTCATATTTTATGATTTTTTTAGAGAGATATGAATTTTAAATAAAGAATATTAATTAATTATTTAGAACTTAATAATCCCTTAATAATAGCCATGCTGACTCAAACTTACCAGTTGAGTAACATGGTACTTAAATGCTTGTAGATCAATGGTAGACAACTTTGATCTAACTTATCAAGGATCAAAAGTTAATTTAATTTTAAAGAGATAAATATATAAATGTGAATCTCCGTCCATCCAAAATGGATGGATGGCGAGATCATCTAAAGCATGTGATCCATGGAGACCATCCATGTTCTAATTTGATTCTCGAGAGCTCATTGGGATGAAACTTGCACACACCATCTAGCAATGGAACATCTAATTGAAATATCATGATTATAATTTCTTTCACAAAGGACCAACACACATTGAGTTTAGTGATCAAAATTCATCCTCATATGATCATGACTGATTAGATTTTGTTGAGATGAAGCTTTGGTGAAAGTTTAGCTCAGGTTAAGTGGATAGCTCTATGGACCAACCCTCATTCCTTGGCTTTGATGAATTAGATCTTGCCTTGAAACTTGAGAGAGCTGGCAAGCTTGACTTAGTCCCTGAAGTGTCAAGGGAATTGACTTGAATTGAGGAGAAAGTTTGCAATCAATGAGCTCCCCTATTTTTACTTAAGGAAAATGAGAATGGCCAATTTAATTCTTGTTTATGATCACTCAAGAATGGCTAACACTCTCCTTACTCAATCAAATTGGGCTCTTGGAATGAATGATTAGGAGTATATCTCCCTGGCAAGATCAAGCTTGCCATTTTGATCCAATTGACTAAATGTGGATTGTAGGAAGCTCACACATGGAATTTGGTGGAGAGGAGTGGTAACTCCCATGTGCTTCAAATTGAGAACATGATTCATATGCCAATTTGGCCATGTGCTGATTTGGCCTTTTAATTTGACCCAAACCCATTGGGTTTACCACCCTCCATGTTTACTTGACCTATTAGAAAGTATCAAGTGATGAATAGGGTTTGACAAAATTTCCCATGGATTTGACCAAATTTTATTCTATGGCCTAGGATAGAATGGTCATTTGACTATATTTTGAATTTGATATGGTGTTGAGAAAATAGGTTTGACCAAGTTTCATGATTTGGAGTTCATTTGGTATGGTTTGGCTCATGCGACCCATTTAGTCAAATGGGTCAACTTGGTCAAGTTGACCAATTGGTCAAATTGGTCAAACCAAGGGCTGGGTCAAGTTCATATGACCATTTGAAATGTTTTGGTGGATTTGGTTTGATTCAATTTAGTTTAGGTTTCAATTTGGTTCATATGACTTCAGGTCAAATAGGTCAAGTTGACCAATATGACCCATTTGACCTATTTGAGCTAGGTCAAGGTAGCTTTAGGTTTGGTTAGTCATATAAAGTGGATTGGTATCTTTGTTTCAATCAATTTTGGTTAAGTTTGAATTTAACATGAAGTCAAGTTTCAAGGTCAATTGGGCTAGTTAGGTCTAGTTGGCCAATTGATTTTGGTCAAGTTCAACAAGTGATTTGGAATGAACTTGACCCATTGGTTTTAATCAATTTGGCTTAGATCAAGTTTTGAACATTTTGACTTTTTAGGTCAAGTTGGGTCAACTTAGTTAATTGGGCTGGTTAGCTCAAATATTGACTTGATCAAGTTCAAACATAGGTCATGAATGAACTTAGATCATTGGTTTCAATCAATTTGGCCTATGATGGATTTTGGGTTAGGGTTAGTTTCATTTTGGCTATGTTGACTTAGTCAACCCTTAGGTTTGACTTATTTGACCCAATTTGGTGATTGATCATCTCATGATGATTGTTTGCACAATGAGGTAGGTGAGTTTGATTCAAATTTGGTTAGGATTAGAATTTGGCTAAGGGTACTTTAGCACTTAAGTGAGCCTGGGTCAAATGGCTTAGTAAAGCTTGATTTGAGTTTGATTGAACTTGTATATGGACTTATGATTGAAATAAATCCATTTAAGTGGTTTGAAGTCAAATAGGTTTTGATTCATTTGATAATTTCATATTCAAAGGAAGAACATGAATGGATTTGGGGTTTGATTTTTGAATTGAGTTTTGATTTGGAGATTAATTTGTATTTATATTTGATTCATGATTGTATTGAATCATGAAGGAAAATCAAGAGTTTGGCTTGATTTGAAATTGATTTGGCTAAGTTCAAGATTTTGACTTGAAAGGCTTATGTTGGATTAAAATTTGAGTTTTTTATGTGGTTTGATTGTTTGAATTTATATTTCATTATATATGTGAATATAAATGAGAATATAAATTTATGAGAAACTTCAAGATCTCAAGTGATTTGTGCATGATCTAATAAGTCTTTAAGAAGAATTTAAAGGACTTGAAATTTTGGAGTTGAACTTCAATTTTGAATTTGATTTAGATTTGAATTTATATTTCATTTATATAAGTGAATATAAATGAGAATATAAATGAGTTATGAGAAATTTCATGAATTTGAATTGATTGAAGATGATTTTGGATAAGTCCTTAAGAGATTAAAGGACTTATGAATTTTCAGTAGTTTGAATTTTGGATTTAGATTTGAGATTTATATTTATATTTCATTTATATATGTGAATACAAATGAATATAAATGAGTTGTGAGAAAATCATGAATTTAAATTAATTTTGATTGATTATAAGTCTTTAAGGTTGAAATTAAAGACTTTAAGATTTGGATTTGGAAATTTCATTCATGGGTTTCAATCATGGATTTCAATCATGTGGCATTGATTTGAGTTTGGAGAAAATCAAATAAGATTGATTTGGAGTTTGACTTGAAGGAAGGAAGGTAGTGGTTCAAGCAAAGGGTAGGAAAAATTTTCCTAACACCACTCATGACCTATTCCTATGGCTAACTCTAAGTTTGAGTTGGTGTCCACCTAATCACTAAATCCTTACTAAGGAACTTTAAAGTCTAAGAAGAGTCTTATGTCTAAGATGGAGGGTTTGAGAGCTCATTCTAAAAATAAGGTCAACAAAGTTCTCATACTAAAATTGACATGAATTATAACCAAAGAGAAGAATGACATTGCAAAAGCAATGAAACTTTATCAAGAGCCACATGATTAATTCATTGACTATTTTTTTAAAGAAGGTAAATTACCAAATAATAAATCAATACCACAAATTGAGAAGAGAATGTGTGCTATACTTTCTTCAACAACACTTTATATCATAGATAATTTTGAACAAATGGCTACCATGCCTAAATGGATGAAGCTAACAAAGTGATGGTTGAAGTTTATGAAGGACTTGTGGTACACATCTTAGTCCCAAGATGACAATAAAGATTAAAAATATGGGCTATTATTGTATATGGTGAGAGATATCAATCATGCTAAGATGTCAATAATGTCAATACAGAATATAATCCATCAACCTCCAAATTCACTACACCAATAATAGCATCTTGACCATTTGAATGTTGGGGTACAGATATAATTGGACTAATTGATATACCGATTAGTCTTTGCTTCATAAGAAGGTGATTATTTCTAAGTGGAATGAAGCTATCCATTTAAAGAAGTTTGTGAGAAAGTGAAATCTATAATCGAATCGGCAATCATCACCGAGAATTTGTACTTTGCTTATTTGCTAACAAAGGATGATGTCTATGAGTTGTATTCATAAATTTGGATTTAAGATAAACATAAATACTTTGAAATTTTATAATAATAATTATTATTATCAATTACAACCATCAGTAAACCTAGTCAACCTATTATTTGTTAGTAGATGATACAACCAAAGTTTGTGATTGTATTTTTTTCATATTAAAATAGAGAAATAATTATTTAAATATGAAATTTCTATTAAGGCTTTTGGTGGTTATATGCAAATGAACAAATCAAACTTGTCTGTGATTGATCATTTATTTAATCAACCAATCAACTATTTTGGGAGGATTGATTGATTAAGTGAGACTTATGACTTCAATATAGATAAAATGGCCCAATCGAGTCCAATTTAAATTTCATTGAATTTTGTGCAATCATTAAATTTGCTTGCTTTATGAGGTAATTAAGGCTATGCCTAAAATAATACTTGTGAAATGTGTACCAATTGAGAGTACTTGCACACTTCTAAAGTATTTGGATTTATATCATCTCATTATATACACAAATCTTGAAGTAGTAAGAAGAAGTTTGACTACCTCAATGTGTTCATTTTAATTTCTTGGCATAATTGATCACATGCACATGCATTTAAATCTACATGAAGCTTATTGAGATGCGTGAACTTCATTTCCATAAGTCGCATATGACTTTTAAGCATTTTACTATAGTGTATTTGCTTTATAAATGTAAGACTCATCTCCCTATAACATTTACATGCATCTTGGTGTGATAGACCTGTATATATAGTTGCTTTGGAGTATCTATAAGTATCTTAAAAGTCGCTTGATATGAATATCTATTTAATATATTATTTTTTGGTTGATAACCTCACTTCATGGTCATTTGAGGTTCTCTTAATCATCTCAATATAGATTGTCAAACAATCATATATTCAACAAGAAGTTGCATTCATACTCATTAGCAGGTTGCAAAATTTTATTGTTGCTTGCGAACATATATTCAAATGACGTTCTTGAGTTAAAAAAATTTCCAAGGCTCTACTAGTTCACATTTGTTTGACCCTTGTTCGTGCTCTTAAATGAGCTACTTTATCTCATTCTTCTATGTAAGAAGGATATCAAACTAGCAGAAGAGTTATCAAACTCATCAACTTTCCTTCAATCAATTGATGTTTATTGGTGTATACATTCAAGAGCTTTCATGTCACCAAAATTTCATTTAAGTTTTATTGTAATATGATTTTTTTCATTTTTTGTTTTAAGAATTTATATTTTAATTTAATATCAATTTTGACTTTGATTTATACTTCATGTCTTTTATTGTCCCATTAATCCATTTTGATAGAATTTTAAAAGACCTAAAGTGTAGATTTCTACTAAATTTTACCCACCGCTCTAAAGACGAGCATGGGTGCATAATAATAAAACACAAACATACACTCATGTATATACATCAAATTATATCTTTCCAAAGAGGAACACAAGAAATGAAATATGATAGCTTTTTTTTCTTCTTGAATAGATTTAATTAAAAATTTTGTTTTCCTCATTTGTGGAAATGGTTCATAAGATTGGTAATGTGTTTCACATCCGTGATAGGAGATGAGAGAAAATTTTCAATAAGATTTTTTAACGCAATGGCCATTTATGAAACAATGCAAATTGTAGTTGATTCATTTAAAGGAACCATGGTTCTATCTAAGAAAGAAAAGGAGAGCATCAGACGCTGGACAAGGTTCTGGTGGTTTTAGAAAATAAGAACAAGAATAGTTACTTATTTAACTAAAAGGGGAAATGGTGTCACCAATTTCAATGAAGGAAGTGAGTGAAAATTAGAGCTTACACAAAATACATGGTGGAAGAATTGACAAAAATACAAATAATGGCTCAATTGGTAAGCGTATACTTAATTATCTAATAGAGGAAGAGATAAATGCAAAAATTAAGCTAAATTTAGATCTGTAAATGCACATGGAATATTATCATTTTTAGGTTAGATATTAAGATGTATATATTGGCTTTTTTATTTGAGTGACCCTAATATGAACTTTTATGGAGGCAATTATATGGTATATAATGTTAATTCTAGGTTATTCATTATTTTCCAAAGACTATTGTTTGAGATTAGATCATTTGGTTAGCAATTATTTCTAATTCTCATCGCTTAAAAGCCAACATTATATTAAAATTGAGAGTGAAAAACTCATTTGATAGTCTTGATATTATGCTAAAGATGGTCAATTTTACAAATAAAGGTCATTTGGACATCTCTTCTTTAATTTACATGTCATCAATAAATTGATGACCTCCTTCTTGATTGGTCACCATTGAATTGTAATATGTATATTAATCAATTTTGACATTAATATAAAATGTTGCTCATCAATCATAAATATTTCTAATTTTCCACATGAGTGTATTTAATTTATATAACTATTGCATAGAAGTCCATTAAATTTATTCTTGTGAGCTCATAATGTAGCATGCATGGATAAAAATTCTTCTCCCTTCTTTACATCAAATCTATGAGGTTGATTTTGATTCAAGCTTTCTCAACCAAACTTAATTCCTTTGCACACCTTCCACGCATATATTTAAGCATCCAAATCATTTTAAGCTCCAAAGCCAAATAGTTCAATCAACAAGCTAATGTGCATGGATTGGTCATTAATTACTTCAAATCAAGTCCCAATTTAATTGGCTTCTCTATTAAAGCTTTATCAATAAAATAGGTCTTGAGCTAAACAGATAATCCTTCAAAACAAATTATTATTTGGTGGTCTTTTATGAAAGAATGTGTATGTCATGCAATCTTAGTTGTTGGATGTGTTTTTCTTAATGTGTGAGATCATTTAGAATCATTCATTTAGTGATAATGGAAAATAAGACATCTTTTCTTTCTTTAAGGAAAATATCCATTAAATGGATGACTATTAAATCATGCTTAAATTATTATTAAATAGTAATTATCGTCCTAATTAAATATAGAAAATTATTATTATTTGACTATATGATGTGACAACTTAAATAACCAATTATGGTAATGTGAAAGTACCACATTCAAGATTACTTTAATTAGAACAATAATTAATTTTTTAATGATGAATCTTCAATAATTCATAACTAATTATAAAATCCAAAAATACATATATTCATGTTAAAGGTATTTTAGAGAAGAATTTAATAAAAATATTTTAATAGATTTTAAGAAAACATAACTTAAGGTTTAATTAAAAAACTCAATTATCTTAATTATTCTCTAATCTTCAAGTGATTAATCCCAAAATTTTGAGAATGTTTAAGAGATGAATTTTCAATTTAGGGATTTATTACTTTAAATTAGTAGGATTGATTGATTGCTACTCTTAACTTTGATTAAACATATGGATAGTGATTAATTAATTATTACTCCCTAATCACTATCAATGTTAAGAGAGTTAAGAAATAATAATCCTTTCTCTATTTTCCCTCTCTTTCAATAAAGTAAATAATTAATTACTAATTAAAACAATTACAAATTAATTCAAATCATATGATATTATGCTTAATCTAGTGGATGACTTATGGAAATAGGTGGGGATCTCTTTCCTACCTTTCCTTAAGCCCATCTCATTTCAAGATAATTATTAACTTGCTTAGAACTTTCATACATTTGAATGTGTATTTAGCTAATGAATGAGAATCCTCTTTTCTATAAAACTCATTTATGCATCCTACATTTAAGTGTGCCAAAAACATGTTGCCTATATAGATATGTTTAAGACTTAATCATATGCATGTTATATATGATGAGAAGAAATGAATAAACATGTGTTATTTGATAGTAATTAACTCTAATTAATCTTAAGATGGCTTTCTTATTGAATGAGATTATTTAAAGTGAACCTAAATCTCAGACTAATTAAAATATGTAATAAGTCATTCACTAAAGAGAATTCATTTAATTAATTTACTTTAGATGTGAGAAGATAGGGATAAAAGAGAGTGATCCTCTCTTTTCTTAACTTTATAATACTTAGTTATAAATTATAAATTAAATGAAACAAAAAAATATAAAGTAAAACTTACAAATCAATTAAGCCACTTAAAGTGAAACCATTCTTTCTAATTAAATCATTTCTTACTTCAAAAATTATAATAAAGCCTAGTTTAGAAATACCATATATATGTCTTAATACATACACCTTAGATTAAGTTACCACTTTTAGCCTTATATTAAGGCAGTGCATGGTTTGATGTTTTATGATGTATTAGAATGGATGTTAGGTGTATGCTTTATAGACTAAATGTTACCGTGATTATCTAATTATACTTTATGGGATTGTGCTTAAAGGATGCTTAAAAATAAATATGAATGCTCTCTTTAGGTTGCTTAACCCTAAGCATAATCAAAATTAGTACATGTAGACTTGGTGACCCATGCGGTGCTAAGTCCAAAATATTCATATAACCGCTTGAGTTGTTGAGTGTTTAGCTAACACTTGTTTTACAAGTGTAATTAGATTTATTTTTTTCTATCTTTAATGTAAATTTGCATTAGGAATTAGGATTAGTGTTATGGGAGATTAGGATAAGCGGTGGCTAGAAGGTTTTGTGTTATGAGGCCCCCATGATGCCTTTGAAGCAAGCAAATCCAAACAAAGAAGAAAAGAAGTAGAAACATGAAGATATGAAGAATAAAGACCCCCATATCATTTATTTATTTGTAATTGTAATTATTCTTTCATATACCAGGTTGCATAAGGGTAGAGCGTGACTACCCATTTTCATTTCTATTGTACGGTCCAGACCGTGTTATTCTTTTACCTTGGGTTTATAAATTATTTGATGTTTTTTTATAATTGTGCAATAGAAATGACATATTTTTTTTCTAGTTTCTTCATATGTGGTGATTTAATGTGTGGCCTAGATCCGATTAAGCTCTTAGGAAAAAATAAATTTTACACCCCAACTATAACTCATAACTTAATTTTATAAATAACTCATAACCTCATATAAAGACTAGGCATTAAATCAATATAATTAAAATATTTAGCAACCTCTTAGCTTGATGTTGTACGCTTAATATCATGCATGTCATCTTGTTTGACTTTTGCTAAGAGATGGTTTCCATTCTTGCATGATAGGGGAAAACTTGACCTTTGAGGATCTCCTCTATGGTGGAAAAAACATCTTTCTTTCTGATTTAGCCAATAACCTTATTTCATCATGCATTTAGACATATAAAAACCCTATAGCCTTTGTCAAAATAAAGAGTAAAAAAATCAAATAAAAATTAATAAAATTTGCATTATACTTAGTCATTGTTCATAAAACTCATGCTCTAGTGTCTTAGGGAGTGGGTTTAAAGACTATAGTCTCTTTCTAAATAAAAATAACCTAACCATCTTACAAAATCATATGACTTGACCACATAATTTTAAAATGAAGGAGGAGTTAGCCACTCCAAGCAAGATATGTCCAATGTAGTTTACCCTCTTGGAGGTAAACTATATGCCCATCTTCACTTAAATTTAGGACGTGTTTTGACCCTCACTAAAACTCCCTAGACTTAGAACCTAAGGTTATTGTTTCCTTCGGGCTACAAGCATAAATCCTCACCTCTTAGGTATTTTCACAACATTGTGGGATTATAAGTCCTAGTTTTCTAATAAAATTTCAACTCAAATTATATAATTCTCTTCAATTTCAAACATATAAAGCCCAACCATAAGATCAATTGGAATGTTCACTAAGTTTCCTAGTATCATGAGTATTTCTACTCCTCTTTGGCTTCAATAAATCTCTCCTTCTTGATATATCCCATTTAATTTTCTAAAATAGACATAGTCTTATCATTGAAATCTTTGAGACAATATTTGCTTACTCTAATCAAGAGTATTCTTAAGAATTCATCTTCCTTAGATGTAATTAACTATGGGGCTTGCCCCATAGGAATTAAAACTTGATTTAAATAAATCTTATTTATTCATCCATGTAAAGAAAAGGAAAAATCTCTAGTATATTCAAGACCCATCATGCCTTAGAGTCCTTATTAGGTGATTAAGTCCATTGTAGGTAGTGATTTCTATATTTTGAGATACTATTCTTAATGTAGTTATTTCAATAAGTACACCCTGCATGGTGTCTCTCATACACAAAAATTAAGAATAAACACCATATATGCTTAAGGGTAAAGGAAATACTAGATTAAATTTGACTTATCATTAAGGAGAGAATCTCAAATTTTAATGTTTTGAATTGTAAAAAGATAAAATTTAATTTTAATTCATGGACTTTGAGATTTAACTTGATTTAATTAATTTTATTTTCTTATGGAAATAAAGAAGTCTTTGTTGGAGTGTTTATAACTCTTGTAAAATTGATTAAAATGTAATATCTAAAAGTATATAAATAGGTCATATTTATATACATTAAGAGATATTTTTGCGAGAGCTTTGGCCAATGCTCATCATGAACCACCTATCGTTAATCAATAATTGATGGCAAACACCTATAACACATCATAAATTGTTGGTTGATAATTTGATGTCTTTCAACTATTGATGTTTGACATAGTATTGATGTATTTTGTCCAACTTCATAGTATCTTGATCTTCTTTATTATGAGGAGAACACTTAAGCTAATTTATCATTATCACATGATGTCTTACATTTTTATTGACCATTATCTGACCACTACTTACAACCAATATTTTACATTCATTCATAGCCGATTTCCAATGCTCATCTTATCCATTACTTGATCATGTCTTGTTATGTGGATGATCTATTCAATAACACATTATTTTTCAAATAAGAATGTTCCTGATTATAGTAATATCATGATTATCGATTATCAATGTCCAATATTTTCCAACCATTTGACGTCCAACACCATCTTCTCAATCGTAGTGTGCATGGTCCAATGTTTTAGAACATTATTTATTAGGTGCACAATTGTGGTATCTTTTGACATAAGTGAATTTCATGGATTGCATTGAACCACATTAAATCTTTGTCCATAAATTTTCTTGTTGTCTTATTGCTTTATCTCATTATAAAATGCCCTAAATATAATTATTTCTTAACCTTTATTTTCATGAACCTGAATAAACAAATTCCTCCTATCTCAAGAAAAGAAAATTATACCATTCACAATAGGCTCTTCTAAGACCTTCATGTTGATAGGGATGGAGTCATCATGGTTAAAAAAATATATGTGATATATGATGGGTTCATCTAGATGACATTTATCTCATTGATTGATGAATAAAAAGATAGCTACAATACAGTGAATGACATTATGGACATCACAAGCATCAACTATAATAATGAAATATGACTTTTTTTTTTTTTGCACAATGTGGATTGATGAAGTAGATGAAATTGCAAAACTAGCCTCTACATTTGGAGTTGAGGTGACACAAAAGAAAATTGACTATATGAGAAGATCTATCTTTTAGAAAGCCTAATGAGCTTTCACACTATCACAAACATCTTTATTGCCTGCAATAAGATCTTACTATAAATGTCACTATAATCTATATACATAAAAATTATGGAAATAATTTTTTTTTATTATGAGAGGTTAGATGCTAAACTATCTAAATTATCTTTTTGATTGAATAAAAAATATGAGTGCTCAAAATTGGAAAAAAGACAAATAGATAGGAGATAGTACAAGTTTTGACTAATTCATGAGGGAAGATATGAAGGCAAGAGCTTGGTCTAGGGCTTTTGGGAAAATGTTGAGTATTTTGGGATATGTTACTTCTGAATAGAAAAAAAATTTATTCATCTAAGTAGAAGAAAGAGAGGATGGGGGAAGATAAATGATCAAGAGTCATCTCATAGTACTTATGTGGTTCAATTTGTTTGTCTACATCTATCATAAGATCAAGGCGAGGAAAGAATTTACACTAATTGCTTAAAGGAATTACAAGCTCAATTTAGTTTTTGAACTCCCTCTCTCAAGTAATACTTTGATGGAGATTGAAGGCTTGAGCTCATCTCATAAGAGATAGAGTATTTATAGGCACTAAGTTATCTTAACTAGTTTTGAAGTGGATAACAATGCAGAGTCACATATATGAGTTGCAATTGAACTGAGTCAAGTAGGAACTTGCTTGAGCTCAATTCAAGTATTTGTAATAGTGATTATACTCTTTTGTTTAATATTATGGTTGTTTGAACTTAATTTAAGCTCCCCTCATTAGCTAATCAAATAAGCTTTGTTGAACTTATTAGTCAACAACACAATTTAACAACTTATTAATTATTTGATAATGAACAACTTATTAAGCTTTAAAATGAGATTTTAATTGAATGAATTATTAAATAAATAAGTATAAACAAGTAGCTTTTGTTTATGAACAAAAACAACTTATTAAGCCCACATGGAAGGTTAGGTCGTGATCAAATGGCAGATCGGATGGCCGGCCAAGAGTTCAATTTGACTGAGTTTGATTAAAAGGTGGATTTACATGCATACCGCACAATTCTTATGTATTTACATATCAAACATTTAAAGTTAGATATTTATTTATCTAATACTTTTCTATGCTTAAAAAGGTGCATTTCACTTTTAAAAAGTGAATAAAATGATAAAAGCTATTTATTCGACAGCCTTTCACGTAGCGTTCATTTAGAAGATTTTTCAAGAATTCTATTTATTGGGATATAATAAATATTAATTGATCACGTAATATTAGAGAAGAATAATATATATTTATTAATTGTTCCATCTTTATTTTATTTTGTTTATTTTTATTCATTATTTAAAGTAGCATTTTTTATTTATTTAAATCAATTCAACTTTAGTTAATTTTTAGTATTTATTTTTTATAAAAGTAAATAAATTTTAAAACTTTTTTGTTGCATAATTTTGAGTGGGTTCAAATTCAAATTCTAATGAAAATAATATCAAGTGATTTATGAATTAATAAATTTGAATCAACATAAAATTAATTTTATTTTTCTCAAAATAGATTCCTTTCAAGTCCTGCCAACCTAACTCAAATTATATTAACATTTGAGTCAACTATTAGCCAGGTCGAACTTGAAATTTTAAAATATAATGGGTCCATGCATATAATAATTTTAAAAACATATAGCATTTAAAAGTGTAGTTAAATTTTTTGGGTTCATCATATATTTATTCATTAATACGATTTTATTAAAACGTCATTATCAATATTTATATTTCCCAATAAATTATCATATATATTATATAAACAATTATTAATATGCCATTTTAATATACCACTCTATTTAGTTGATAATAGAAGAAGAATAATATTTTATTATTTTTAGAATATTAAATATCTAAACATAAATTTACTGCAAGCAATATTTCACATAAAGACTTCAACAACAAATTTTTAAATTTTTATCAATTAAATTAGTTACCCATTATTTTTTATTTTTTTAGAATACTAAGTAAATTTAATAGTGCACACATTATTTCATTACTAAAAATTAATTTATTTTTCTATTTCAATAAAATTTATCATTATTACTTTTATCTTAGATTGTTTTAATAAAAATATAATTTTATGAAAAACATATCTTCTCAAAAAAAGTATAATTCATTAAAGTAGTTAATTAAAATAAAATTTAAAAATTATTATTTTTCATAAAATGTTGGTGAGCTATAAGCTCCTTCATCTTCCATTCATCCCCGGGCATTGAACCCGACTGTTCACCCAATTTTCAGTCAACTCCAAAAAAAAAGAAAGAAAAAAGGAACAGTGTCTCTTCGGAGACATCCGAGAAAATTGGAACGATTCAGTGAAAAAGAAGAGCAGCGTTCGGTAGCTTTATGGCGAGTAATAAAAATATCCATGCATACATCGAACTCCTGTGAAAATAAGGAAGCAGAGTGATCACATATCGAATTGCCCACAATGGTGTCAACTCCTGGCAAAGACAACAGAAAGGCTACCATCAACGCCCTCACCTCCTCCTACAATGACCAAATCCGTCCTCTCCTCGACGCCGTCGACCGCCTCCGCCACCTCAAGGTAATGCAGGAAGGAATCGAGCTCCCGACCATCGTCGTCGTCGGCGACCAATCCTCCGGCAAATCCTCTGTTCTTGAATCACTCGCTGGCATTAGTCTACCCCGTGGCCAAGGCATATGCACCCGAGTACCCCTGATCATGCGGCTCCAAGACGATCCCTCTCTTCCCTTCCCCAAGCTCCACCTCGAGTACAAGGACAAGCGCATCCCTACCTCCGAATCCGCCATCACCGCTGCCATCGAATCCGCGACGGCCGAGATCGCTGGTTCCGGCAAAGGCATCTCTGATACGCCCCTCACCCTCGTCGTCCGAAAGAAAGGCGTTCCAGACCTCACCATGGTCGACTTACCAGGCATCACCCGTGTACCCGTGCATGGCCAGCATGAGAAAATCTACGAGCAGATCTCGGGCATAATAATGCAATAAATAAAGCTGGCAGAGAGCATTATTCTTAATGTACTCTCCGCAAGTGTCGACTTCCCGACGTGCGAATCCATCCGGATGTCGCAGCAGGTCGACCGCACAGGTGAGCGGAACCTTGCGGCGGTCACGAGGGCTGATAAGTCGCCGGAGGGTATTCTCGAGAAAGTAGCTGCCGACGACGTCAACATTGGTCTCGGGTACGTTGGTGTTAGAAATTGGGTCGGAGACATATGAGGAGGCTCGATTAGCAGAGGTGAATTTGTTCGGGACCCATCATCTTCTTTCCAAGATGGATAAATCGATAGTTGGCATCCCCGTTCTGGCGAACAAGTTGATGCAGATCCAGGCGCAAAGCATATCTAATTGTGATGAAAATCAACGAGAAGCTTAACCGCGATGTTTCAGATCTTGAGGCCATGCCTCGTTCTGACGCCATGAGAGCGTTTATGCAGATTATTAGTAAAGCGAAGGAGATCCTCAGAAAGCTGCTCATAGAATTTGATGATTTCCCGAATGATAAAGAAATGCATGGCACGGCGCGGCTAGCCGAAATGCTGAATGCGTACGCCATGAAGTTGCCAAATGATATCCCTGATATGATCGTGAAATTTCCTCTAGTCGAAGCATGAATCTTGATACCGAAAACAAGCTGATCAGAAATTAAAGTTCTACAAGATCAAGCACTTAAAATATCATTAAAATTTTGAGACATCAATTAAATTCCTAAAAGCTCTCAAATATGAGTGTTTATAGTCAAATCGAAAGGCCTCTGTTTGCCAACAACCAAAAGATCTTATAATTCCGACTTCATTTGAGCATTCAAATACACAAAATACATCATATGATCAAGGGAATCATCATGAGTCCGGAGAGAGGGAGTGGTTCGATTTTGCATGTAGAGCACCACTTCTAATCTATAAAACTCTTTATTCCTCATATACGAGGAGAGGCCAAGCAAAAAAGAGGAGAGAGCTCTAAAGCTTCAAGATTCTCGGCACAATTTGCCTTTCACTGACTTGCCAACCACCGGGCCACGCCACCCGCCGCCGCCAATCCAGTACTGATCCTCACTGCCGCCAATCTCTCGTTTGCCCATCATGACGACCTTCATCGCCAGCCGATGTCCCTCATTGCTTCACTATCATCCGCTACTACTAAAGAATTGTTACCAC